>JAHIAM010000164.1:0-31199 GCA_021605205.1 Aegilops longissima | reverse complement strand
AGGAACGAAGGGAGTAAAATGTAAGACATCCATGGTCCTCAGTTCAATATTGAAAATGAACATGAAACTGAAACATGAATATTAAGTCTAGTGCTACAGTACATGCAAATGTTGTGTTTAGGCGAAGCTATGATTGTCGGGGGTCAACCCCTCGACCTTAGATCAAATTGTGGAGCTCTGTTTAGGGTTGTTTAGATTATATTTGTCCCCACCCTCCCAACAACCGATTGGTTGTGCAACCCCACCCCTCCTCCCTAGGAGAATATCATGTGCCCCCATACCTTAGATGCTATATGCCAATACGAGTTGCTTGGAGCATGTAGATCTGAGATATAGCAGCTCACATGATGTGTCATAATATTTTTGTAGGAAACCTTGATGAGTTTGAGAATTGCACACAATTTGTACAAAAACTACTTAGATGCCCTTTGATCCCATATCCAACGACCTCGAAGCTCGGATCACCGTAGCATCTAAGATGAAGGAGGACATCATATTCTCCCTAGTAAGAATATCATGTGCTACCACACCTTAGATGGTTTGGTGATACAAGCTCTTGAGGCGTTGGTTTGTGACCCAACACATCCTCGGTGGTTCAATGGTTTTGCGTAAAAGCCCCAAACGAGTTCGACCACCGCTACAAGCACAAAGACTGCTCGAGATGCCATTGGATCTCAGATCAAACGACCACCAAGCTCAGATCACCGTAGCATCCAAGCTGTGATAGCACCTTATGTTTTCTCGCATGGGAGAGGTATGAGGTGCTCCCTTGCAGTAGATTCTATGGTGATACGAGTTCACCGAGATCTAATGGCCCACCGTAGGAGGTTTGAATGTTTTTGCAATATCTGGCCGATAGATTTTGGGAAATGCGAGAAAGTACAAGTACTATGCATGTGCCATCGATCACCGATCATACAACCTAGATGCTCATATCACCGAAGCGGGTAATTGCTATGGGGAGCACCTAATATGAGCACCGGGAGCCGTTGGATCGAAGATGCAGCGGCACACACGAGGGCTGAATGTTTTATTTGCAAAAAGACCTTTGGAGAGTTTGGAAATTGCGCATAATTACAAAGACTACTCCCAAGCCATTGGATCTCACTTCCAACGGTGTAAAACTTCAGATCACCATAGTATCTAAGCTGCGGGTGGATGTGATATTCTATGCCGCTATCATTTTTGTTTGTAAACTTGCAAAATACGTAACTCGTGCTGCTTACTTGTCTAACCGCGCAAAGTGTTTGTTCAAAAACCATCCTACACTGAAATATCGGAACAACACACGGGGTCCCACTTGTCATTAATCAAATTTGGACCTAAAACTAACAAATCTGAAAGACAAGATTCGAATCGCAACCCGACTACAAAGCGTAAGTCGATAGCCTGAAAAACGAACGGTTGTTGGCTTTGTCCCATAACTTGATTTTATACAAGACTTATGCGTTGAGTAGAGTAGAGGGAGTGCCTCGTCAACACGTGCATGACCGTTGTCTCACTTACTAGTGGGTCCCAGGTCTGCGATCTCAATCTCTCTTCTCTCCATCGTCTAACCTTTGCACGGGCACACACGAAGAGCGGCGCTAGCTTACCGTGGTGTTATTACAACTAAAAAAAGCTTGGAAAATAGAAGAATCGCCTAGAACAAGAGACGTTGTGGCTGGTCGAGATGAAGCTAACCACATCTATCCTCTGCGCCACGTTTGCATGATGAAGCTGTGTGGCTTTGGGGTGTTTTCGACCGACTGGCTGGGTCCCGAGGTCGAACCATAGGTACTACGTCTGATACAGTATATTTTTACACGCACATTTTTCCTCCTTGCCGAGACGTGGCACACCCTACCGCGCGGTTTCGGTGTCCTCCGGGATGGTGCACGCATATATTCTTGCTGACGTGGGACGCCCTACCGCGCGTTTTCTAGGCCCTCCTCGGTCGTAGCATCGAAGCAAGTAAATGAGTCGTCAAATCACGAAAGACCACCTTTCCCGTCGAGTACATCAGTGAAGCACGGTGGCTAGCTAGTTGGACTAGTTCGACCGATTAGCTAGGCCGCCGCCACATTTTTTTTCACCCCTTTTTTTATCTACTTGCCGGCAGGTAAATTTAAATATCCACCGCGGCGTTGCTCTGGTGTTTGGGTGCGGCAGGATTTTTAATTTTTTGATTGACGGGAGCAGGCGCGGCAGGATTTTTAATTTTTTGATTGACGGGAGCAGGCGCGGCAGGATTTTTAATTTTTAGATTGACGGGAGCAGGCGCGGCAGCAATTAGTCATGATGACTCCGCCTGTAAAAACCCACTGCTCCCTGATGTGAGAAGTCGTCGACTGGTGTTTGACCGTGGTGAAAACCAAAAGATTCTCCGCTCCCTCAGCCTTCTTGTAGATTGCATTGCCTTTCAGCCGTTTCGTCCCCCTTTGCTTCCTCTCCCCATTGCTTCTACCTGGTGCCATGGCGGCGCAGCAGATCACGGAGTCCGAGGTGAGGCGCCTGACACACAAGCTCCACGCCAAGGATGCGGAGCTCAGGGCCAAGGACGTGGAGCTCCGTGAGCTCAAGGAGGAGAGGAGTGCCATGCTCCTCCATTATGTGAGGGAGTTCATGGAGCTTCAAAAGCGGCAGGCGTCCACCACAAAGATGCTTGAGGCGTCGGTGGCGTTGCTGCAGAAAGCGAGAGATACGATAGGTCGTCAAGGGAGCCGGCTGGAGTGCGAGCGGGCTGATCGTGACGATGTCCAGGATCGCCTCAGCCACTTGGTGAACCAAGTTGCCACGCACGTGTTGCGGCTGCGCGATGCCTGCCGTCGTGCCAGCGCGACGATGCAGGCCGTCGGGCTAAACCCGTTCGACCACCCGGTCAACTTGAACGAGCTGTGGCTTCCTGACCTGGTCTCCTTCTTCACCTATATCTTCGAGGAGCTGAGCCGTTTCCGCGCAATGGTGGGGGCTGAGCTGGACAAGGAGGGGTTGTGAGCTACCGTCGCCGTTGTCGGGTGAATCCTTTCAGGGCTCTGTCACCGGAATCCATTCGTGCCATTGGACGCCGTCTTTGACGAGTTGGCTCCCGTCGACCAGGAGCGGGCTCTGCGGGCGGTTGCACCCTGCATCACCAACATCGTGTGCCTTGAGAAGCAGATGGACTTTAGTGGTGTTTAGGCGCCCTCTGCATGGGCATGTCCATGTCTCGGCGCAACATGACAGTTGGATCAAACTCAGACGGTGTAGATCAGTCACTGTAGCACAAAGCGTGTGGGTGTGTTTGGTTGCATTCTCATCTCAATATAGTTGTTTCCTCTTCGTGTATTTTTAACAACCTACTAGTGTGGACTCATGCACCCTTCATGCACTCTGCCAAACACCCAAAAGTGGGTCGAGAAGGGAACTTTTGCTCCCATCCCCTGCACCCTTCATACACCCTGCCTAACACTATTCGTGCTTCATATGGTTCATGTTTCATGGAGTACTGTAGCACCATATTCTCCGTGCGCTCTGGACCTAGTTCTGTTAACATTGATCTCACCGTTCATTCTCAACCGGACAGTCGAAAAAGCGGTACTATGTTACACATAGGAGTAGTTGACATGCGCACAACATCATTTGTTATCGTCATATCTTACTACACTAGCAACAAGATTGTGTAGTACTGACGTATGAACCACTGCACATGCCTAGTACTAGGAGCAATGTGTATGTTCAAGTGGCTGCCGTGTTTCGCACTCCTCCATCGTAAGAGTGGAAACGCTTGCTGTAATCATTTTTTTCTTCAGAAAAACAGTGGACACACTCTACCGTGCGGATCCTCCTCCAGCCATGCTGCTGCTTTTACAGTCGAGAAAGTACTCCTGCTGTTTTTACAGTCTGTCGTGTTTCTTCAGTCCTGTCTTCCTCCAGCCGCCAAAACCAAACCAGCGCCAGCGGGGCCGCCTGCTTCCGCCTCCCATGGCTGGCTACACCTCAGCGCATGCATCGCCTCCCCACCGTCTCCTAAATCGTTAACGCCAACGTCCTCCGCGCGCTTTGGTGCGCTCGCCGCGGCGCCGACCTCTCACGTTGTCAACATGGTCAAGAAACAATAGGAATCGGCAGAATTACGTGGAGAGGATGACAGTAGGGGCCCACCACGTCAGCGTATGGAAAAATAAAATGCTTCCTCCTAGTGTTTTCCTGACATCAGGGACCCACGACACTGTGAGCATATATAGTCAATAGACAAGAGAACAACACAAGATCGGCTGACACCTGGGACGTAGCTACTCGAGCAGTATTTTTTTTGTTTCGTATTGTTGAGACAGAGCAAGGTTTGAACTGGGTTGTGGCCCGTCTAGCCTAGGCTTATATTTTATGTTCACCATGTGACCAGCCTAGCTATTTTCTATTTGTGAAAATGAGCCCAGTTTATTTTTTCTAAAGAATACCCAATCCAGGCCTACTTATTTTTCTACGCCCTGATGGGCTGCAACTCTTTCAAGACGCCTGAAAATCTTGAAAGTAATATGAAATGGGTTGTAAATATAAAAATAGATGACAAATTGGCAACTACTTTATAATTTCTGAATTTTTTCACATTTTCAGATTCCTATTTCACTGGGGATTAACCTAATTTAAATATATCTTCAAAGTACTTTAAATCTGGCTCGACATTTCGGTATTAAAAATAGTTTGGAACCCACGAATATGCGAAATTGGCCCTGCCAACCAAAAAACGACTCCAATAAATTGAATAAGAAGTTTCCATGAGCTATATATAAATTATTAAAAAAAAGAGGGAGTGGTCTGACTTGTGGGCCTGTTTAGTTGACGCGTATGCAAGATTTTTTTAGTTATTATATTTGTCAACAAACGATTCTAGCAGACGTAACCATTGGATGTCAATCCAACGGCCGTCGTGTTTCTTCAATCTCCGATCTTCTTGCTCCAGCCGCCAAAGCAGCGCCGCGGATCGCTTCTCCCCTCCTCCCGTGGCGGCCGGTCTTTGTCGTGCGAGCCTCGGCCCCTACTACTCCCACCGCTGGCCAGGGCATCCCTCTACTCACCCACACCCCCTTTTATTCTGCGGCGACGGTAGCCTCACACCGCAGCCGAACCGGTGAACCCTCGCACTCCTCTCCGTGCGGGCTTCCACTGTCGCGTCTTCCCCGGCTCCGCGTCGTCCCCTTCCTAGGCCTCGCCGTCGTCCACCGCCGTGGTGCTCACGGCGTGGCATGGTCAATGTGGTCAATGACCGACTTCCATCAGAAGAGTACTGTATGTGGAGAGGCTGACAGCTGGGTCCATGGCAGCCGCAAGGAAGTGCCTCCTTATTACGCGGAAAATAATTATTCCTCCATCTGACAGCAGGGACCCACAGGACGAGCCACCAGTATTTCACGAAAAAAACATTTCCCCTGACTGCTGGGACCCACAAGACGGGCCACCGTATTTCACAAAAAAATGTTCCCCCTGCTGTCAGCTCGGACCCACCGGAAGTGCCTCCTTATTACGCACAAAAAATGAATACCCCCTGCTAGCTGGGACCCACCTTGGTGGGAGGCTGACTTGTGGGCCTACTAAGTTGACTGGGACGGAGGCCTTTGTCAACTTTAGTCAATATATGAACGATTCTAGCTCCAGTGACCATACGATTTCCATCCAACGGCCGTAGTGCTTCTTCAACCTCTGGTCTTCTTGCTCCAGCCGCCCAAAGTAGCGCCGGTCGTGCCGCCTGCTCCTGTCGCCCGTGGCCAGCTGTGATGCCGCAGAGGCCTCACCGCCCCCTACTACTCCCACCGCTGGCCAGGCCATCCCTCTACGCACCCACACCCCCTATTATTCTGCGGCGGCGGCAACCTCACACCGCAAATTGAACGAGTGAACCCTCATACTCCTCTGCGTGGGCATCCACCGCCGTCTTCCCGCTCCACGCCGTCCCTTCCTAGACCTCGTCGTCGCCCACCGCCATGGTGCTCTCGTGTGGCGTGGTCAACATGGTCAAGGAATTACTTCCATCGGACGTGGATGACGTGGAGAGGCTAACAGTGGGTCCATGGCCGCAGTAAGGAAGTGCCTCCTTATTACGCCGCATAAAATAATTATTCCTCCACCGACAATGGGGACCCACCATACGCCGCCATCGTATTTCGTGAAAAATTGTTTCCCCATCGCTGGGACCCACCTTACATCTTCGCACGCAAGGAAGTGCGTCCGGAAAAAAAACGATTCACCCCCTAACTGCTGGGACCCACCAGCTACATCTTCGCACGCAAGGAAGTGCGTCCGAAAAAAAAACGATTCGCCCCCCTGACTGCTAGGACCCCCCAGGTACATCTTCGCACGCAAGGAAGTGCGTCCGGGCAAAAATACAAAACGATCAGCAGCTACACCTTCGCACGCAAGGAAGTGCGTCTAGGCAAAAAAAACGATTCGCCCCCTTGACTGCTGGGACCCACCAGCTACATCTTCGCAGGCAAGGAAGTGCCTGACAGTTGGGACACACCTAGTCGAACCGTACGTAGCATTGTCATTCTGGTCGTGAACGTGTACGTACATATATACTGGTCGATGTAGAGGTGTGCACGTGTCGTAGTAGAGGTGCGTACGTGTGATAGTATAGGCGCGCACGTAGCATGTACACGTACGTACAGCGGCCAGGGTGCAAAAAAGAAAATACGGCCACATACGTACATACGGGCATGGTCTCGAACGCCTACTCGCGCATACGTACGGCCAGGGCTCGTGTACATGGCTGGGTCGGAACGGAGAAACAGCGTCATCGTCGTGTTCATGGGGAGGCAATGGAATGCGTCGTGTTCATGGGGAGGCAACGGAATGCTCGTGTTCATTGGGAGGCAACGGAACGCGTGGGAGCCAACCGGCTGGGTCGGAACGGAATGCGTTGTCGTGTTCATCGGGAGGGCTTGGATGGAACAGGCGATGGAAACGAGGCCTTTTCGTGATACCAAGCCAAAGCGGAGGAAACAGCCTTGTGTTCGACCGCCACGCTTAAACAGGATCCTGTTCATCGGGAGGGTCTCGCGATGGTGAACGGAGGAAGCGGACCTCCTACGGTCAAACAGGGTCCTATTGATCGGGAGGGGTGTGGCGTACGCAAAATGCAGAGAAGCGGACTTGTGTTGGGCGCCACGGTCAAACGGGGTCCTGTTGATCGGCAGGGTGTGGCGTACCGCAAAACAGACTCCACGGGATACGCTTCATCTCCACCGTCGACCTCCTCCAGCCTCCACGGGCTACCACGACCTCCTCCAGCCTCCACAGGCTCCTGCTCATCCAGCCTCCACCGCGCTTACTCCACCGCCATCGCTCAACCACCTCTCCACGGGCACCCTCCACCGCTCATCTGCTCATCCAGCCCTCCACACCACGGGATCCTGTTCAACCACCCTCCACGGGCACCCTCCACCGCTCATCGTTAATCCAGCCCTCCACACCACGGGTCCTGTTCATCCAGAGGCAACGCCACCGCCATTGCTTCATCCAAACCCCCCGTCCCCCCGCAACGCCATCGCTCATCCAATCGACGCCTTCCGTTAGCAGCAATAGTGTAGGAATCTCTCGATCGGGTTCAGATTAACAACCATCGATCGATGGCTCGGGTTCAATAACGCGTAGCTCGCAGGTCAATCGCCGGGTTCGATTAGAGCCCAACGCCGCCTCGAGTTGATTAGAGCCAACGCCTCACACGCTGCAGCGTCGTGTCACGAGAAAGCGATGCATCGCTCGGCCCCCGACCTCCCACCGTAACCGGGAACTCCCCGAAATTTTCCTCCCGCTCGCTTCTACCATGGTTTTTTCCGTCATGGACGGCCCAAAGAATGTCATGCAGCTGCGTCTCCGGCTCGCCCAGGAAGAAAAACCCATTTTCTGTCTTGATTTTTTGTCATAGAATTAGGAGCCCACCACATCTATGATGATACCGGGTTTTGTCACAGTTATCGTCATAGAAGTGTCATATGTATGATAGAAAAAAAATTCGTTCAGCCCAAAATGTCACGGATGTGTCTTTTTTTGTAGTGACGGTTTGAATAATGACCGGGCCATGGTGTGATGTCATGCTGCAAAATCTGTCAGCAGATTAGATTTGTGGAAATATTATTCTCTCTATGGCGGCATGTGGAATTTTTTTTGCAGAGCCGGACACTATACTTATGTTCAAAATCTTCTATGGAATATTCGGAGGAGGAACCCGCCTTGCAATGCCGAAGACAGTCTGCGCGCCGGACTCATCATCATTGAAGCCTGGTTCAGGGGCTACTGAGGTAGTCCTGGATTAGGGCGTACTCGGACAGCCGGACTATATCCTTTAGCCGGACTGTTGGACTATGAAGATACAAGATTGAAGACATCGTCCCGTGTCTGCATGGGACTCTCTTTGGCGTGGAAGGCAAGCTTGGAAATACGGATATGTAGATCTCCTCCCTTGTAACCGACTCTGTGTAACCCTAGCCCCCTCCGGTGTCTATATAAACCAGAGGGTTTAGTCCGTAGGACAAAAACAATCATGCCATAGGCTAGCTTCTAGGTTTTAGCCTCTACGATCTCGTGGTAGATCAACTCTTGTAATACTCATATCATCAAGATCAATCAAGCAGGAAGTAGGGTATTACCTCCATCGAGAGGGCCCGAACCTGGGTAAACATCGTGTCCCCCGCCTCATGTTACCATCCGCTTTAGACGCACAGTTCAGGACCCCCTACCCGAGATCCGCCGGTTTTGACACCGACAAGGCCCACGGTGACTCTAGCCCATAATGAACAGTAAATTTCTTTGTACCCATTAACGGCCCATGATTAACATGGGCCGTTTCCAGCCCGTGTTAGCTTTTGGCCTACTGACGGCCCATACGTTCTTGGGCTCCTTTCGACCCTTGATTACTTCCGGCCCGTTACTTGCCTTTTCCCCTAATAGGCCAAATTCTGCCCGTGGCAAGAGTCGGCCTGCTTACGCATGTTAACACGCTATACTGTTTCAACCGCCCTATATTCGGCACATTAACGACCCATTATGCCCGTGATGAATTAAGCCTTTGTTGTCCTCCGCCCGTTAACGGCCGATACCAATCGCCTGCCACGCCCATGTAGACCCATTTATTCGACGGCACGAGGCCCAACCAATTCTACGGCCCTGTTGGAGGCCCATTTATCGACGGCCTGTAGGAGGCCCATGGATTGTACGGCCCGTAGCAGGGTCAGGGTTACCACGGTCCATATATGACCCATGGTTGTTGCGGCCACTAGCAAACCAGGGAAAAAGAAGACTATGAAATAAATAAGCCCGAAACTAACGCTAGGCTATTAAGGCGATTGCACAGATTACATCCACTGGGCATCAAAGATTGCCACCAGTGCAAATATAGGGAACACCCTACACTATACAAAAATGGCTTGCTGTTTTCTTCAGCCGATGGCTGCATGTTAAGAACAAATTTTGTATCGCAAAAAACATATTACAATTATAAAACAAAAGGAAGGTTGGCATAAAAGTTAATAGTCTGGCAGATAAATGCACCACCAGAAGTTCCGAAGCTTAGTTCATTTGACCCGACTGTTACGTTTTCATGTTGTATTGTCCGATGGAGAGCACCATAACCTTCGCCTTCATTTCTCCTAGGCTCCTGAACAACATAGCAAATGTCTGATAGTCTGGTTTAAAAACCATGCATATCTTGACGACATCGATCAATGTCTGTCCTTGTTTCACAAAGGGTCTCTGTTAGGGAATTGACTTGTGTTTGGAGCGTAGATACAACATTGTTTTGAGCTTGCATACCTTGATCATGAGGCAGTTTGGACGAGATTGCCTTAACAACCAACCCAGTATTACGCTGGAACATTCTTTTGGCGCTGTTAGTGGACAGGTGCAGACCCACTATAGCAAGAGCTGACATGGCCGTTATAGTTGCCTCGCCACCTTCAGAAGGAGGCGGTTCCACCATTTTTTCCATAGCTTGCTGAAAACTTGAGTTTTTTACATTAGTAGTACCAAAACAGAAGATATTAAGGAGGCAGCAAAACCAATTAAAATAGCATTGGTCTATATACAGAACTTATTCTGGTGAACCCATGTAAAATATTAGTTGTATTTTACTGCAAAGTACATAATAAAACCAGGTTCCAAACATATGACCATGTAACATGGATAATGTATTGTCTATTTCTTCACATTGTATTGATAGCTAAGGATAAAGAGACAAAGTTTATAATACGGTAAGCATAGTATGACATCATTCGTATCACAAAACAACTGAGAACAGACAAACTGGCAATTGTAACGTTGAGTGGGCAAGTCCAGCATGGAACTAGATTACAGGTCAAGATCAAAGGAACATCACTCCTATCTTTTAAACCTTGTAAGGTGCAATGATACGCTAAGACAATTGTGTATAAAAATTGAAAGAGTAATAAACATTGGCTGCAAACCATACAGTTCAAGGCACAAGTCAGAGTAAGTAGTAGTTAAAAGGCATGAAGATTAAGGACTTACAACAGGGCTTTGACTAGTGTAGTCATGCCCTTCGTCTTGCTGGTGTGACAGTCCTTGAAGATTTCCACAACATTTGGTTCAGGTACTTTTTGGTCCTTGTGGGCTTTCCTCTGCATTTGGAACAAGTCAATATAGATATGATAATATGGTACAACGAAAAGAGTGAAATAGCAGCTAATTACAAGAGCCTCGCCGTGTGTAATATAGCTACCAGATCCTGTCGTCTGTTGGAATTTCACTTTTGTACGGTTGGCCTTGTTCTTTGAGCAGTTCACCTACGATAAGATAGATTTGTGTGGCACATGCGTAAATAGGGCTTCAACATGTGATCTGATCACATATATATATAATGTATCTGATATTTTGGATCACTCCAGTGTTTAATGAGGCCTCTCCAGTCTTCGTCCGATATATTTTCCACTGGAGATGTTTGGGCAAGTTCACTGTTAGCTTGCCTTCAAAGTGAGTTTTCCTCAAGTTATACTGATACTGTTGCAGAGAAGTCTTGAAAACATGGGTGCAAGCTTGTCTGGTTGCATCATCTTGGCTACCCAACTTGGACCTCATCTGTTGAAAATTATGGGAGTCTCATTATCAGCAATCTAGAAAGTATGGGATAGAGCAAGACGATATTACTAGTTTCCATACATAACCATACTTACAGATAAATGGTCGAGGAAGGTGTTGAACTGGGTTTCATCTTTGTCAATCCTGTACTGAATCCATGTTGGGAGGATACGTACATGACACCTAACGACAACCGCTGCCTCTGATACTAACTTGGCTGACTCTGTAGCATCACGTGGCCTTTTTAAACCTCCCTCAAAATGGATCTCCATTCTTCCTCCTCTAGATTTAGTTAATCTATCGTGCATTATCCCTGATGTTTGTTTCCTCTTGCGCCTAGGTGCTAGTCCAACAACGAACATAGGAAGTGTTAGTGTACATCAAACGGTGAGACTACATATAATGAAGCATAACTTGACTCCAGAAACTACATTCTTGCTGTTCAAGCTCACAAAGTTCATCTGATCTTGCCAACCCATCTTGTGTTAAGAGTGCTTCGGAAGTAGTGTCAGGTGACAAGGGAGTTTGGGAACGTGCTGCTAGCTGAGTTGACCAACGAGTAACTCGTGCAGCTGGTGTTACTGTGGAAGGTGTTGCAACAACTAGGGCTGTCTCTGCTTGTTTGGTGGCAGCTATTTATTTCTGTTTGGCTTGTTCTGCAGCTCGTGTAGCACGGGATACCCTGTTTGTACAATTTCCGTTGGACTTTGACCTTCTATTGCACCATCAGTACCAGAAGAATCTACAGGATTCTTCCGCTTCCCTTTCCCTGTCATTCTGTGTTGCTTCCTCTTTCTTTGTGCCATGTTAAGTCAAGCCGACAAGAAAAACGAATAACCATTTAGTTCTTCAGAAAAAATTGATGCGTGATACAAATGAACTGAACTTTGATGTAAGACAACCACATGATAGGAGGATGTAATATGTACGAAAGATATGACGACATGAGATAACCAGAACTATGATGTGTAAACTAAGCAGAAGACATTTCACTAAATTGGAAGCAATTCAATGGAAGGTAGACACCATATGAAAGATGCTACAAATATCTCTCTTCCAAGTTAATAGTGTCTCATCATAAATGGCGTTTAAACAAATGTGAACCAGTACAAGAAATAAATCACATGCAAGATGCAAACAACATCACACTACTAAGTTAAAGGTCTCTCGTCATTAGTGCCATTGCATATTCACAGCATTGCATATTCACAACTTATGATGTGTAAACCAAGGAGAAGGCATTTCAACAAATTAGAAGCAATGAAAGCTAGACACCATATGAAAGATGCAACGATATCACTCTACCAAGTTAAAACTGTCTCGTCATAAGTGTCATTTCAACAAATAAGAAGTAGTACAAGCTAGAAAAGAATGCGAGATGTAACCTATATCACACTCCCAAGTCAAATGTGTCTTATGATAAGTGATTGTTGCAGGTTACACAACAGTAGTACTTTGATGTAAGAACATGGTGTGATAGACATATATTGTATGTTCTAGAAACAGGAACACGTGTCTTATTCACAAGTATAATGTGTAAACTAAGCAGGTGGAATTCAACAAAATTAGAAGCAATACAAGCTAGACATCATACATAACATGCAACCACATATAACTGTGCCAAGTTAGAGGGAGCACCTGTGATGGTGCATTAGGGGAGATGTGCTCATCTTCAACATAGCTACGTTGAGTGTCTATGCATGTGTTGTCTTGCAAATCATCTTCGGGGTATGGAGGAGTAGAATCTGTAGAGGCCCTCCGTTTGGAAGGAGAACCTTTATCCGCTGCCTTGCTATCTTCCTTCCGCTTTATTGATTTTGAATTGTCAAGTAAAACCGACAAGAAAAAGCAATAAAATTCACTCTTCAGAACTCATTCATGCATGATACTGACAATCACTACTTTGATGTAAGGCAAACACATGATACCGGGATGGAATATGTACGAAAAATAGGATGGCATGGCATATTCACAATTGTTTGTGTAAACTAAGTAGAAACCATTCCAACAAATAAGAAGCAATGCAAGCTAGACACCACATGAAAGATGCAACCAATATGACTCTACCAAGTTAAAAGTGTCCCATCATAAATGGCATTTCAACAAATTAGAAGCAGCGCATGCTATAAATCATATGAAAGATGCAACTAATATCGCACTGCATATATAAAAGGTGTCTCATCATATTGATTGACGTGGAATACAAAAAAACAATAGTTTTATGTAAGGACAAGTTTAATAGACAGATGTAATATGTACTAAAAACAGGAAGGCATGTCACATTAACACGTATAATGTATAAACTAAGCAGAATATCACATGCAATTTAACCAGATTGGAAGAATTACAATCTAGACACCATATGCAACATGCAACCACATATCATGCTGCCAAGTTAGAGCAAGCACCTGCGATGCTAGTGTAGGGGAAATGCGGTGATCAACTACAGAGCTACGTTCACTATCTTCATCTAGCCTTGTTGTTTCTCGAGAATCATGTCAGGAGGCTGACGCTGCATTCTTTAAATGAGGATCTTTACTCACAGTAGTCCACTGGCCTGACTACCTCATCATAAGTGATTGACGAGGGATACACAAGAATATTAGTTTGATGTAAGAACATGGTTAATAGACAGATGTACTAGTATGTACCAAAAACAGGAAGGCATGTCATATTCAAAGGTATAATGTGTAATCTAAGCAGATGCAATTTAACCAAATTGGAAGCAATACAAGCTAGACATCCGGCTGGAGTGGTGAGCATGATCATCTAGGACCTGAGAACCTGGTGGGAGGCGGGCTGCTTCACCACCATCGTGGCTTTTTAGTTGGCTTCTAGGTGATGCATGTCTATGATGGGCTTGTCACTGGCTCGGCCAGTGCCCTGACTAGCTATTTGTCTTCTGGTGCTCACGGGATGGTGGGTCTTGTAAAAAATATCTTTCCTTATCTTAATAAAGACTGAATTCCGCCTTTCGAATACAAGCTAGACATCATATGCAACATGCAACCACATATGACACCACGAAGTTAAAGCAAGCACCTGGGATGGTGGCTCATTGCGAGCGAGGTTATCAACTCCAGAGCTATGTTTAACATCTCCATCTGCTGACATTGCACCCTTTATAAGGCTGAAACGTGTCTGGCCTATCCGCGTGCGACGCTGGAGCGACTTCTCTCTTTTCTTTTCTGCTTCTCTTAAGGCAGCAGAGTCTGAAATACCCTTGCATAAAAACACAATAGTGAGAGTATGGGTGAAGTGTGTGAAGAACTAGTGCACTGTAAAAGTAGCAGATAGTAGGTGGCTGAAAAATAAATGACATGAGACATATGATAGTTCTACAACACTGCATGGCAAACAAAATTAGATTCTCCCCCGTATGATTTTGAATATATGAGCACAGGGATGGCTGGGAAATGCAGGTACTCCTCCAGCACACCACCACAAGTGGTCCTATCAAGATAACAGTCGACTAAAAATAGATAGGTCAGTCGATTTTTTTATAAACCGTCCGATCTATAAGGAACGGGCAGATGGTCTTCGTCTACCTCCCGTCAGTCACTGTTGATGATCTTTCTCGAACCGCTAGTGACCACCGGCCCAGACCCCTGCCTTCGACGCCCCGCCCGCCCTCAACCTCACACCACCGTTGTGCTTGGCAGCACCCCAGGCCATCCCTTTGACGACCTCCAGATCGGGCGCCGGCAGCTCTAGGCCCCACATGCCCCTCAGATAAACACCGAGGCGCCGGTTCCCCGACGTAATAGGCGGACTAGCGCCTGTTACGCCGGGGAATGCTTCCATTAATTGGGAATCAGCTCACCAGTAATTGAAATCCAAGGAGGTGACGGACCTCTAGCTATGGTGAAATAGTATATGAGGAGAAACCTTGTGCATCGCGAGTTACTAGGAACATCTAGTATCAAGAAGAATCGGTCAACTACTGTCTTCTGTGGGATGAATACCGTGCAAGCAGACACGTAAGATTTGCACGAATAAGGGAAGAGGAGTACCATTTCCGGTTGCCAGTGTGGTGTCCTCCATATGTTGCGGCGATCTTCTTCTTTTTGTCGGGGGAACCGATGTTTTGGAGGAGGGTACAGCCTTGGATGAACCCATGGCCCAATAGTTGACTGTGTTGCCGTGGCCGTATGTCAGCGGAGGGGAAGTAGATCCGAGGCGGCGAAGGACGGCATAGCAGGAACAACTCCGGTGCGGTGGACGGTGGTGAAGTTGGAGCGACAGCGGTGAGGCGCAGGACGGCGTGGTGGAACTGGCTCGGGTACGGACGGCTCGGCCCCGGCTTCAACTACTAGTCGTGGAGGGCGTTGCGGTTGTTGCGGTGGACGACAATGTCGGGGTATCGGCTCCGGCGTGATGGAGGACGGCGGCGGTTGATGGGTGGTATGGGGTGGCGGACGGAGGACGTCGGGGTTTCGCAACTGGTGGAGAGGTAGTTTGGCGCCCACGGAGTACAAATGGGGAATCAGACGAGGGGGGGGGGGGGCTAAGGGAGAACCATGTTTCGGTCTGGGACGCACTTGTTTTTGGCTTTTTTTGGACAGATGGGACGCGCTTGTTTGAAATTTGGGGAAAGTACAAACTTTGCTCCCCTCTTAAATTTGGGACCTACTGCGGGTCGGGGGTAGGATGGTAATCCCAGGTGTCCCAACTAGTGGGAGGGAGCAATTTCGGCTGCACGCATGTGTGCTTAGGCGGCCATTGTGTATGAATGTTTTTCGGAGGCGGTTGCGTGGCGTCTAGATGAAGCTACAAACCTACACCGATTTAGACGTTTGGACGTCGGGCCGGTAGGTTTCACGGGTCGGAGTTAGAAAAGTAATTTCCTTCTACTACCAAACATTGGTCTCACGCGGTTTCAAAGTAGTAGAGGCTCTTTGGCGCTTGCTCAAAATTTTGAAATGTAAGCATTCACGTTTAGAGTACTCTTGAACTTTGAGAATTGACCTAAATAGACAACGTTAAATTTGACCTTGTATGTTTGAAAACCTCATTAAATTATGCGCTTCTTTTTGAAATTTTGATAGTTGAAAATCTTATAACTACGATTATTTTGGAATGGAGGAGTGAAATTTGAATCTATTTTGTACACGACTATATATGCTATTATGTACAAAATCAGAGCAAAGATTGGTGCCCCCATAATTTAGGTATGATTTACAAATGCCATGATATCGAATTCAAATAATTGAATGGACTTTATGTTGAATTTGAATTTTTTAAACCACCTTAAGTTGAATTCAAATGTATGCTAGCTCATAGCAAGCTATTTATAATGTTCATTGTATATCTTTCGTATGTATAATGTGCTTTACACACACAACATGAACTATACTCACGTTTATATTCGATTGCTAAAGCGATGCATTGTCTGGAGTTCAAAATAGTAACTATGCGGATCAACTATGTTGAATAATAACATAGGCATCCTCAAATTCGATAGAATGTAGATGTCTGATGGATCAATGACCGTTCCTTACGCTAATTGCAAATATCATGATCCCATCCTAATATTCGGATACAATTTATATCTTTAATCAATGTGTACATCAGTCTTTTATGTGTAGTTTCACTCTCCATCGGTGGTCTCTCACACATGCTCACACACTCTCTCCCGAGGTGTCTTTCGTGCAGACATGCTCTCGATATAACCCTCCCTCCCTCTCGTAACCATTTACGACTGTTTTCACTAACCTTTATCACAAGAACTCTTCCTCTCACAAGCATACACACGCACAATCCCCATCGACCCTTTATATATACATAGACCTACCTATGTGTCTCCTGTACGCACATTATCTTTAGGCCTGTCTCTCATGCATTGTCTCACACCTCTCTTCCTAATCGACGAGTATGATTCTAGTAGAGCATTCTATAGGGTGCCCCTTAAAGTTAGGTTGGAAGAATAGTAATATCATAGATAAGGGGTTACCTTAGTCCGAGGACCTAGGGTTACAAATCCTAGCCGGCTTTGTCAGTGGGCACAGAGTCCTTCACGATTCTGCTATCTTTGTCTTGTACGACTAGTCATCCATGGGTCTCCCTAAATGTGTCACGGGCCGACAAATGTGGCGCAGGATGGAACCGAACCAAGGGCCTCACCACGACCCACCGGACCTCACGCGGTGACACACCCTCTGCCCCCAGGTCTCGTTATCTTCTCACACCAACACATACCAACACAAACACCACACAATAAAATTGTCCTCGTGACTCTATCCCCTCCCCCTTGCATATACACACTAAAGGGAATCTCTCGCCGTGACATCATATTCGTATCTCTCTCTCTAGACCTCTCTCATTTCTCGTGCTATCTCTCCCACGCCCCCCTCCCCAGCCGGCCCCTCTAGCCATGCCTCTCTCGAACATGTAATACACACACATACCTCTCTAGGCCCTGCCAAATACGTCAACTAGACATTCACACATGTTACATCATGTACCCCATTGATCTAAAAAGCCCTCTTTTCACTTTTATTTCGCATACAACGTTCCTTTTGAATAAAGTGTGGACAAAAAATTATTTTACAATTTCTACATATATACAACATTACAAAGTTATATGGAGGAGTATGAACGTTAATTTGCATTGCATAGTTCCCATAATGATATTTATTCTACACTGTGAATTTTCATATTTTTATGCTATATATAATGTTAGTCATAATAAAGAGAAACGAAGAGCATCTCTCTCTCCATCGCATACTCCGCTCTACGCCCCTTTCATGTACCCGCGCAAACTATCTCCAGGTCCTCTAAAAGTAAGCCCCTAGCACATTCACGCATGTTTCATCTTTCTCTCGCGATATATATAGTGACGATCATTGTATTTGAAGCGAAAGCACGATACATACATTGGACTTCAGAATCCACTCATTACGGTCACCATTTTAGTTTTGTGGTTCTTATACAGTCACGGGCTCACCGTATAGCTCTGTATTTGCTCAAGACACGACTAGTTGACCAGTTAAACGCTCCACGTGGCACCTCTAGTGTTGCATCACATTATCTCACTACCATTGGGCCTACCTGTCGGCTTGTATCTACTCTACACTCTTATAAAAAAACAGAGTTGGTGATGATGGTGTGCCTGCCATCCTGCAATATAGGTCGTCCGATTTATATCTGATGGATAGGAAGGGAACTATGGCAATTTTGCAAAAAGGTACCCACACACCTCTCCACGTTTGCAAATAAGGCCTTCCCTCGTTCATCCTTTTCTCTCACAAGACAAACTAGTCATAGAAATGCATCTTATGTTACGTGCAATGCACGGGCATCTTGCTAGTAAGAATGAAAACAAACGACAAAAAAATATTGGACGGTGGTTCGAAGTCATGACCGCGGGCACAACGGACAAGGTGGCCTTGTATTGGTATGCTCAGCCGTCTGTTTTAACACACATGAGCTGGTGTGGTGATTATACACACACGCACACATGCACATGACCTGCATGCACGCAACACTCACACGAACACATGCAGCCACACATGCATGCAACACTCACACGTACACACTTAGCCACACACGCACGCAACACTCACACGCACACACGCACGCATGCATGCACACACCACACGACCAATACACACTCTCACGCTCAAGTTCTCAACCTACACGTGCATGCGCACACATCAGGCCCTGACAGACACATACACAACCAGGTGATTCCCGCGCACGGGTTGGAGTCTTGTCGCGCCTGCATAAATTTGTGTTTATGTGACCTTTTTCCTATGTGAACTGACAGGTGAGCCCCACAAGGAATGTGGTCAATCTAACTAGTCAACATGGTGCCACGCAGACTATTTGGCCGATCAACAGAGTGCGGGGTTTGCCTCGTACTAGCAACCAAGAACATTAATATACCCTTGCATGCATGCGGAAGTGAGAAGGTTGGTTTGCATGGCGCTGCATTAATCAAGCAATGAGGAGTGAGATGGTTAGCTCTTTGGGCTTTGGAGAAAAAATACGCATTAATTAACATGTCAAACGAGGATTTGTATCGATTAATCCCGCGAAGGAAAACCCACCTTTCTTTTTTAACACTAATACTCCAAGTACGTACGTACTTATCCTGTTTGGGTCTAGGCCTTGTATTACCATATTTGGCCACACATTTTTGCCAAGCTTGCCTGAAGTTTTCAAAATGAAAAGGAGGTGCACTTGCGCACGGTTGTCACGGTCGCACCGCATCCTCTCACGGTCGCTCCTGCACGTCGCAAACCAAACCAAGGGAACACACCCTCACTGACACGTGCTACCGCATGTGAATGAACCCAACTCAGCCATCCTACCGCTGACACATAATTTTCATTCATACAGTATGTTTATCCAACCGCATGTTGGGGAGGATCTGTACGGCCTGTGCGGTGGTCTATTGGGGAAGAAGAAGAGGTGAGGAAGAAGGGTTATTAGACGTAGGATATTCATCCAGCCGCCTGAAATGGTAGACTGGCCGAAATGATGAAAGTCAGGCGACTTGCATAACAATATATGTTTTGACACAGCAAAATATCCCTAAAAACAACAACATAAAGAAAAACTATCACTACTCGTGGAACGAGACGGCCTCGTCGTCTTTGGCTGCTGGAGCGAACCAGCCGTAGCTGCCGACGTGTGTCTCCGCACCATGGTTGTCCTCGGCCTCCAACTACTCATTCACGTGGAGCGTGCGGGCGCTCAGCATGGACGAGAGCACCCCCCCCCCGGTTCAAGTCGAGGACGTCTGGTTCCGCCTGCAGGAGGGCCTCGATGGGAGCGGCATCTGCGCGCTCCATGTCGAGTTGAGCCTCCGTCGCCCGATTCATGTCCAGGACGTCCGGTTCCGCCTGCAGGAGGGCCTCGATGGCAGTGGCATCCGCGCGCTCCGTGTCGAGTTGAGCCTCCGCCGCCCGGTTCAAGTCCAGGACGTCTGGTTTCGCCTGCAGGAGGGCCTCGATGGCAGCGGCATTTGCGCGCTCCGCCTCAAATTGAGCCTCCACCGCCCAGTTCACATCCACGACATCCGGTTCCACCTGCAGGAGAGCCTCGATGGCAGCGGCATGCGCGCGCTCCGCGCCGGGTTGAGCCTCTGCCTCCCAGTCCTCCTTTAGTATCGCCAGATTGAACCGCTGGTCCACCTGCATCATGGGGGACCCGGACGCCGACACGAAGTCGACGTCCATCGTCTCATACCCATCGGGGGCCTTCTGCGCCGCGACCTCCGCCATGAACATTGGATCGGCTTCCTCCTCCTTATAGCTTGGCCAGGGAACTCGGGGATTGGCCCGCCGCAAAGCGAGCTAGGGATTGAGGTTCAGGCGCCGACCGCCGCCAGGATTTCTACGCGCGCCCGCGCCAACATCTTGTAGTACGTGATCTTGTGGTGCACCATGGCTTTCCGGCGAACTAGGGAACGCTTGATGCGGGCTAGGGGATCAAAAGGTGGGGGAATGGGCTAGAGAGGAGGTGTGGTTTTGGGGCAGTGGCTGGCGTCGGCCGAGGAGCAAAGGTTCTGGTGTGAATAGTGGTTCCGTGATGACCGTCAATCGGTTTTGATCAGACATCGCTCTTGTCGCGTTCGCGTTGCACCACAGCACGCTGGACCTCCATGTCGCCATCGAATGGAACACGCTTCGCTCTTGCGTTTTCGCTGCTTGTTTGGATCGCAGCTGAGAGCAAACCGACGCTCCTCCCCTCCCCGCCAGCTATTTATATACTACCACCCCTCCGCTTTATGCGGAGTAAATAAAAACAGAGGGAGTATACTACGGATGAGGATCCCCTGACATGGCCGAACCCATTGAGTAACTGACATGCGGGGCCTAGCAAGCATGGGTTCTGCCGGTAAGTGACCGAAAGGGAGGGTAAGGCAGGGATACCTACATCAGAGGATCCACTTCCAGTACTAGTCCCTCCTTCCATCTACAGGGCCTAATGCGTTTTTCGAGGCTAACTTTGACCAAATGTTAGAGTAATAATATATGACATGCAACTTACACAAAGCATACGGTCAAATTCATATGAGAAGCTTCCAATGATATAATTTTCACATTATACATCTCATGTACTATTAATCTTGTCAATAGTCAAAGGCGGTTTTGAAAAATGCATTAGAGCATGGTTTATAATATAGCCAGCCGATGGCTATAAGGAACAGCCATGTCATCTATAGCCATCATCTGTATGCACTCATACAGTAGTGTGGGCCTTAAGGTTGGCTATTTCCCGCAAAAAAATAAGGTTGGCTATTGTATTAGTACTTTTTTCCATCTCCTCTCTATCTCTTTCTTCATATTTATTGTATTTACCTAGGAATGCGTATATTGCTAGGCTCTTGCATGAGAGCTCACTCCCCTTACTTTTTCACATCTCTCTCCTCCACATAGGCCCTATATAAATGGAAGGAGGGAGTACTATGAGCACTGCATACTCTACTACAGATGTTGTCAAGATCTCCACTAGTACTATTGGATGTGGAGCTTAAAAAAGTTACTACCGGATCTGCTATACGTGGTGAAATCCTAGTAGGAAAAGCATGCGAGAGAACAAGCACATTCACGTGGTTGAAAGCAAATTGGAAACCATCTATGTTTGAATACAAATCTAGGAGTACGTACGAATCTAACAATATTGATTGGGCGTTGTTGAATGTTGATACTTTTTTCTGTAAGTTTGATCAAACTAGAGATACTTTGACTACACATAAAACTTATATGTAAACTAGAAATGATCAGAGGGAGTATATTGCATGTTCAAAAGCGAAATGAACATTGAATAGCCTTTATATATGATTTGTGGATGCTATGATCACCGGTTCAAAATTTTGAATCTGCCTTAGGTATCACACATGCACCCACTCGTTCTCTCTCGATTTCTTCTTGGGGTCCGGAGATCGATTGAAAGAGGACTAGGGTGGGTACAATACATTTGTTTTGCTTATGAACGTACAATGTACTCCCTTTGATCCCCACAGACCCCCCCCCCCCTCGCGGGTCATTTCTATCATAGAAACAGACCAAACCTTTATCTCCTTGCACGACACGCAATTGATCTCTCAACATCAATCGATCTCGCCAAGACGTGTTGGGGCATGAACCGAATGGGATGTCAAAACTAAGACGGGAAGCGACATGTAGTGGAGGCAAAGTGAAACTTTGAACGAATCGTTTGTTTGTATGCATGTCGGACAAATTACAGCATTGGGAATACAAGCATGGTCTAGGCCCACATGCGAATGATACTCGGCGGAATGTTCAAATGAGGCATGCGGGAGGATGGACTCGACCGGAGGGTGGCATGATCGATGGAGAAGAGGGTTGGAGAGGAATGATAAATAAGCAACGCCACATGATTATACTTGAACGACTCAAATAAACAATAAGTTGTCTCGTTTTCCCTTCCGTCTTGGTCACGGAGTAAGATACTCCCTCTGTTTTTATTAACTCTGCATATTGGGTTTGACTGAAGTCAAACTTCATAAAATTTGACCAAATTTATGGAAAACTAACAAGATGCCCATGCATTGCACGGAACATCAAGATCTTGTCGGAGAGAAGGATGAACGAGGGAAGTCCTTATCTGTAAATGTGGAGAGGAGTGCGGGTAAATTGTCATAGTTTCCTTCCTATCCGTTAGATATATATCAGACGACCTATATTGCAGGATGGCAGGCACACCATCATCACCAACTCTGCTTTTTATCTACACTAGCAAGATGCCTGTGCATTGCACGGAACAACAAGATGCATTTGTATGAGTAGTTTATCGTTTGGGAGAAGGATGAATGAGGGAAGGCCTTATTTGCAAATGTGGAGAGGAGTGTGGGTATCTTTTTGCAAAATTGCCATAGTTTCCTTCCTACCCGTCAAAAACAAATCGGATGGAATTTTATAAAAAAATAGAGTTGGTGATGATGGTGTGCCTGCCATCGTGCAATATAGGATGTCTGATTTATATCTGACGGGTAGGAAGGAAACTATGGCAATTTTCCAAAAAGGAACCCACACACTTCTCTGCATTTGCAAATAAGGCCTTCCCTCGTTCACTCTTTTCTCTCACAAGATAAACTAGTCATACAAATGCATCTTGATGTTACGTGCAACGCACGGGCATCTTGCTGGACACGGCGACCGCGGTGAGCGACATGCTCATCTTCACTGGACACAGTTAGTTTCATGCGCCGAGGGTGGCGTTAGCGCTGTGGCATGACCAGCAGATCAACACCCGACTCGTCAAGGATGCACGGGGCGCCGAAGTGCGCGCGCGCCGCGACGCGTCCGCGGAGTGGTGTAGCGCGGCCAACTGCATCCACAGGACCTGAGACCATGCGGACTCGTCTTGCCTTTTCAATGACATGTGGGGTCGCATGTGAGCAAAGGGCATCTCCAGCATTGCCACGACCGCAGCTGACTACCCTGGCACACCAAAAACCCTCGTCCCTCGCATCGTCGCATGGTGCATTCCCAGCCGGCACTAGCTGCCCAAATTCATGTCGTTCGTCCGTATGCCATCATTAAGAGACTCGGTGCCCGAGGAACCGACTGCGGCGAATTAATCACCCACCTGGACGCTTGGCCTCACCAGAATGCGCTACTTAAAGCGGCAATGCCCAGCTAACCTCCACACCATAGTGCATCATCCTGCTACCTGGCACCACATCCGCCATGACCGGGAGCGAGAACGCACTGCGGGAGAGCTTGTCTTCAGGGATGAAGCTCGAGGTCGCCGCCCTCGCTCAAGTCACCGCTCGGGACAAAATAGCAGCGTAGCCGGATGCAGACGTGACTGCACAAGCGGTGGCCAGGCTGGAGGCCGACGATGGCAGCACCGTCAGCTATGCATCCTACTTGCCTCCGTCCAACGTCCGGCACCGCCGAGGTCGGGGACTCCTTCGAGGATGAGTAGGGCATGGGAGGCGGTAGGGCATGGTGTGCCAACTGGCTGGTCCGTCTCCCGTGTTCTACTCTTCCTCGCCGGAGACCGCACCTTCACTTCATGGGTCTTGAACCCCGCCCCCGTACATGAAGATCACAGATGGAGGACGTCGGTCGCCACCATAGAATAGGTTTAGGGTCGGTTTGTTTTATTTTTCTGTCCTATAAAAGTTTGAAATGTACTAAAAATATGTCGTGTTTGCATTAATCTCGGCCGGTGTATATGAACTTTCACAATAATATAGTATATCGTAGGAGTACTAGCAAGATGCCCGTGCATTGCACGGAACATCAAGATCTTGTGGCATAAAAGGATGAATGAGTGTCAGAGTAAATGACCACGGGTAGCCTCATCAGCCTCCCATGGTATTTCAAGACATCGGGACCGGCTGCGCCCCTCAAGAATCGAAAGCCAAAGGCTGCCTTCCTGGGGCCGTTTAGTCCAACGGCCGGCCGCGGGGAGGTGGCAAAACTCAGAAGACGGCCATTGAGTGGGCCCTCTCCTAGCAGGCGGCCCCTCGCGCCCTCGAAGTTAGCACCCACATAAACATGATGAGACGGGGCATGGCTACAGTACCACCTGCCACCCCGAATCTGTGGTGGAGGTGGCCACAGCAGCGTCAGATCGGCAGTACACCCATCGCCCGGCAGCATCATGCCACGCGGCCCATGACATCACCCATGGCAGAGAAGGCCATGCACCCACGACGGACTGTCTGTACGGCCTACAGGCAGCGGGCCCTACCTGCCCGTGAGAAGCCAGAAGACGGCGAGCCCAGATCAGCCAGCTTGTGGGGAGGCCGACTCCTGACCAGGCGGCCCTCCTCCTCCCTTGGAGTCCATGCACCATTAATCAAAAGAGATGGGGAGTGGCTACAGTGAACGCAAACCAGGCGGTGGGACTCAGCCACGTTCCCCCGACAAAGCCCACATCATCAACGGCACGGCTACAGTACTAAGCAGCCGACAAGACCCACCAGCGGCGGGAGCGGCCTATCAGCCGAGTACGAGACAGCCGGCGGGACCCACCAGGCGGTGGGCTCCAGCTGCCGGCGGAGAAGCTGACGACTAGAGACGCTGACAGCCGGGTCCTACCACCCGGCCAGATTACCATTGTGCCCCTGGGGGGTAGGCCTATATGAACCCCCTAGGGCACCCATGCAAAGGGTTCAGCCTCTTAGACATCCACACACCCATAGAGACAGGAGTAGAGCTAGCCTTGCCCTTCTTCCTCCTCTAGCAAATAGCTCAAGGAGCAACTTGTAGTCACTTGTTGATATAGTGATCATGCGGAGACCCCGGAGAGCAGGACTAGGGGTGTTATCTCCTAGGAGAGCCCTCAACTCGGGTAAGTGCGCCAATGCTCGTGTTCTTCGCTTATCCCATTTCCGTGCACCGCGACGTCTTACTAGCTCCCACCATGATAAGCCATCCTTTGGCGTATGTCGCCCCAAACCCCCGACACTTGGCGCCCACCGTGGGGCTAGGTGCACCGTCGTCCGGAGATCTGTTCTGGACGGGAACCTTGTTCCTTCCTGGCGAGCGCAGCTAGCCCGGCACACCCGATGCCGTCTGCGCCGACGTGCTGCATGGCGCGGAAGTCGCCTGCATGGCAAGCTGCCTCGCCGATCGTGTCGACGAGATCCGACTCTCCATCGAGACCACGCCCGACGCAGGAGTAGCCAGCTCCGAGAGCTGCCTCATCGACCTCCTTGGCAAGCTCCACATCGCCAACGAGCCCTTGTCCGACCTAGAGTCAATCGGCTGCACCGAGCCGATGCTTGTTGACTCCGACACGACATCCCTCCACGCTTTTCCCACCAACGTGGTGGACATTGACTACCCACTCCCTCGCACGAATAGCAGCGGGAGCACCATCACGGAGGTGCTCGTCATCAGCCATGACGGGGCCTCTGGGGGAGTCACTCAGGACCCGCTGCAAGCGGGCACTGCGAGACCTGTCTGCTCCTGTCTCCTCCCATCACGGCAGACGCTAACGTCGAGACCTTGGAAGCTCACCGCATCGCGCTCGTCGAAAGCGCTGCTACGTCTTGAGCTTGCGTTGGTTTTCCCCGAAGAGGAGAGGATGATGCAGCAGAGTAGCATAAGTATTTCCCTCAGATTTTGAGAACCAAGGAATCAATCCAAGAGGAGGCCACGCACAAGTCCCTCAGACCGCACAAAACGATAGCTACCCGCAACCAACGCGATTAGGGGTTGTCAATCCCTTCACGGTCACTTACGAGAGTGAGATCTGATAGAGATAATATTTTTGGTATTTTTGATATATATATGCAAAGTGAAAAGTAAAAGGCAAAGTAAAAACAAGGCAAGTATAACAGTGATGGAGATTGATATGATGAGAATAGACCCGGGGGCCATAGGTTTCACTAGTGGCTTCTCTCAAGAGCATAAGTATTCTACGGTGGGTGAACAAATTACTGTTGAGCAATTGACAGAATTGAGAAAAGTTATGAGTATATCTAGGTATGATCATGTATATAGGCATCACGTCTGTGACAAGTAGATCGAAACGATTCTGCATCTACTACTATTACTCCACTCATCGACCGCTATCCAAAGATGCATCTAGAGTATTAAGTTAAAACAGAGTAACGCCTTTAAGCAAGATGACATGATGTAGAGGAATAAATTCATGCAATATGATAAATACCCCATCTTGTTATCCTCAATGGCAACAATACAATACGTGCCTTGCAACCCTTTCTGTCACTGGGTAAGGACACCGCAAGATTGAACCCAAAGCCATGCACTTCTCCCATTACAAGAACTACCAGTCTAGTTGGCCAAACCAAACGGATAATTCAAAGAGACTTGCAAAGATAACTCAATCATACATAAAAAATTCAGAGAAGATTCAAATATTATGGATAGATAAGCTGGGTCATAAACCCACAATTCATCGATCTCAACAAACACACCGCAAAAAGAAGATTACACCGAATAGATCTCCACGAAAGAGGGGGAGAACATTGTATTGAGATCCAAAAAGAGAGAAGAAGCTATCTAGCTACTAGCTATGGACCCGAAGGTCTGAAGTAAACTACTCACACTTCATCTGAGAGGCTATGGTGTTGGTGTAGAAGCCTCCGTGGTGGATGCCCTTCCTCGCGGAGCTCCTAACAGGCCCCAAGATGGGATCTCGTGGATACAGGAAGTTGCGGCGTGGAATTAGGTTTTGGCTCCTGTTCGATCGCTTGGGGGTACATAGGTATATATAGGAGGAAGGAGTACGTCGGGTGGAACAACAAGGCCCACGAGGCGGGGGCGGCCCAGGGGGCGCCCCACCTCGTGACCGCCTCCGTTGTTCCTGGCGAGGGTCCAAGTCTCCTGATCACATTCGTGAGAAAATCACGCTTCAAGGTTTCATTCCGCTTGGACTCGTTTGATATTTCGCTTCTTGAAACAATCGAAAAGGCAAAAACAAAGCATCGGGCTGGGCCTCCGGTTAATAGGTTAGTCCCAAAAGTTATATAAAAGTGGAAAATAAAGCCCAATATAGTCCAAAACAGTAGATAAAGTAGCATGGAGCAATAAAAAATTATAGATACGTTGGAGTCGTATCAAGCGCCAAGAAGTTGACTGCCATGAGACGCCTCTCCGAGGCCTATCAGTGTGAAGTCGACCGCGCCATCGGCGGCACCCCGACTGCTGGAGAACCCAGCCGCGTGGGCACGATCCGACAACGTGGGGGCACCATCGCCAACATGTTTGGGGTGGACCTCCCGGTCTAAGTCACCCCCGCTGAAAACATACGTGTTGCTCAAGCGGCGGCAGGCGAGCTGGACGGCCTAGAAGGAGACGAGTGTTGCTGCATGACGGAGCGCGTTCAGCAGCTCATCGACGCGGCTGCTGCGCAGCAAGAAGCTGGCCGCTGTGTGCCACAGCCCGGCGCGCATGTTGAGAATCCTCCCCCCCTCCCCGCCGAGATCAAGGCATGACCTCCCAGACGCCGACAGGTGGCACCCGTGACTAGAGAGACTGAGAGCCGGCTGCTAGCCACAGCCGAATGCGTATCACAATCAAGCGCGACCAAGACGGCCGTCCACGAGCAGTGGAACGACGGGGCGATCACCCGCTGAGGGAGTCCTGGACTAAGGGGTCCTCGGGCGTCTGGCATGTTATCCATGGGCCGGACTAATAGGCTGTGAAGACATGAAGGTCGAAGACTGTACCCGTGTCCGGATTGGACTCTCCTTGGCGTGGAAGGCAAGCATGGCGATCATCTATGAAGATTCTTTCCTATGTAACCGACTCTGTGTAACCCTAGATTCCTCCGGTTTCTATATAAACCGGAGGGCGTAGTCCGAATAACATACATATTCATTACCATAGTCATATAGGCTAGACCTCTAGGGTTTAGCCATTACGATCTCGTGGTAGATCAACTCTTGTAATACTCATATTCGTCAAGATAAATCAAGAAGGAAGTAGGGTATTACCTCCATCGAGAGGGCCTGAACCTGGGTAAACATCGTGTCCCCCGTCTCCTGTTACCATCGATCCTAGACACACAGTTCGGGACCCCCTACCCGAGATCCGCCGGTTTTGACATCGACATTGGTGCTTTCATTGAGAGTTCCACTGTGCCGATGATGAAAGGCCTGATGGCCCCTTTGATCGTCTACACTGACGCTGTCCAAGGAGAAACCTTCCTCCCCGGACGGATTTTTGTATTTGGCAGCTTTGTACCACGGGCCAACTCGTCTGGCCATCTAGAGCAGATCGATAGCTACACCCCTGGCCACCAGGTCAGATTTGGAAGCTTGAACTATGTCGCGGATATCCATGGAGACTTGATCTTCAACGGATTTGAGACCGCGGCGATCGCTCCCCCTCGCTCTGATGAACATGACTTAAATCTATCACCGGACCAGATTCAGGAGATGGTTCCTGTAACTGCTACGACCTTAGACCCGGAGAAGATTGCACCACCCTAAGCCATGGAGTCCGCGGCGTTGCAGCCGCACACAGACTCAACACCAGGCAATGTCAGCATCAACGGAATTCCGACTGGTCTCCGGCTATGGGTGAGGAGTCCTGGATTAGGGGTTCCTCGGGCAGCCGGACTATATCCTTTAGCCGGACTGTTGGACTATGAAGATACAAGATTGAAGACTTAGTCCCGTGTCCGGATAGGACTCTCCTTGGCGTGGAAGGCAAGCTTTGCAATCACGGATATGTAGATCTCCTCCTTGTAACCGACTACGTAACCCTAGCCCCTCAAGTGTCTATATAACCGGAGGGTTTAGTCCGTAGGGGCGACAACAATCATACCATAAGCTAGCTTCTAGGTTTAGCCTCTCACGATATCATGGTAGATCAACTCTTGTAATAATCATATCATCAAGATCAATCACAGGAAGTAGGGTATTACCTCCATCGAGAGGCCCAACCTGTAAACATCATGTCTCCGCCTCACACCATCCGCCTTAGACGATAAAGTTCGGGACCCCCTTGAGGGAGTCCAGGATTAGGTATATCGGACAGCCGACTATATACATCATCCGGACTATTGAAGCGTGAAGATACAAGACTCAAGACATCGTCCCGTGTCCGGATGGGACTTTCCTTGGCGTGGAAGGCAAGCTTACGATCCGTTATTATATTTCCTCCTTGTAACCCGACTCCATGTAAACCCTAGCCCTCTCTTGTGTCTATATAAACCAGAGAGGTTGGTCCTTAGAAGGCCGATCATAATTACAATCATACCATCATAGGCTAGCTTCAAGGGTTTAGCCTCTACGATCTCGTGGTAGATCTACTCTTGTACTACCCATATCTTCAATATTAATCAAGCGAGAAGTAGGGTTTTACCTCCATCGAGAGGGCCCAACACTGGTAAACATCTGTCCCTTGCTTCCTCGTTACCATCAGCCTAAGACGCACAAATCGGACCCCCTACCGAGATTCGCCGGTTTTGACAATCGACATTAGTGCTTTCATTGAGAGTTCCTCAGTAGCCGTCGCCACGGGCTAGATGGCTCCTTCAACCATCGTCAACAACACGGTCCCGGGTGAGACCTTTCCCGGACAGATCTTACGTCCGGCGGCTTCGCCCTGCGGCCAATTCGCTTTGGCCATCCGAGCAGATCGACAGCTACGCCTCGCCACCAGATTAGGATCGAAACCTGAATTACACGCGGATAACCGCTGAGACTGGATCGCCGACGATTCGCGCTTTCATGCCAGGAGCATCGGGCGTATACGATTTATCACGGCTTAGACATGTTGTCGACAAAGCTCGGGTATCACCCCCGCAGAGCTTCGACCCAACCGCGAAGCTGCATTGCCTAAGGATCGAGGGCTGGACCCCGCCTCGCAGGTCGCATTAATTTATCGATCTGGAGCCGAACACGGGCCTTACCTCTGTAGGTGGCTCAGACTCTTGAATTCCGGATTCATATCCGGATGTTGGTTCCGTCCGCTGCACTCGAGCCAGCCGAGCTGGGTTGGGCTCGGTAATTGAGTTCACCGCTATGGACATCTTTCAGCACGCCCTTTGGCATACATGCTGAACTTGTTGAAAACTCTCTCTTGACAGTAAATTTCTGGGCCAAACTATGTCCCGCTCGGTGGGAAGCAGGCGACGAAGAAATTCGCTGCCCACCCACCACCACTTCATAGCCACTTCGGCCGATGATTTAACCGACGTATGGGATTTCGATTCAAGGCACGATAAAGATGGACGCATTTATGCAGAGAAGATTCGAACCATGGGGTGCTGGATTCGCCACACACGACATATACATGGTGGATACACCCAGAAAGGAGAAAGGCGACAATCCGAAAGATAAAACCCTCGGGCAAAAGCCAAAGCGACGACGCAGGCGCTGTTCTAAGTCCAGCAAGAGTAAAAATAGCGACAAGAGCGCCAGAGGGACCGATACTACAGTCAACTCCGATGGCAACAACGACCATACGGACCCAGCGATGGAGCAGGGCGAACCAGGCCACCCCAAACACAGCTCGGAGCAGACGCTCAAGGATAATGATCCCGACGGACAAGGTCATCAAACCGAACCAGACAAGAAAAAGTCCGGACGCATTTCGATGCATTCTATCATCCCTAAAACGCGTGGAACAAGATAACCTCCATAGAAAGCTTATGGTAATACCGTAAGAAGTCTAAAGAAGGTAACGGCTCAAAGCCGCACAGAAACGCCAACCGTAGATGGAATAAAGTGCTAGACACCA
>JAHIAM010000163.1:0-31161 GCA_021605205.1 Aegilops longissima | reverse complement strand
AACTTACAGGTCCGAGGAGCTGCGGAGGTTCGCCATCGTTTTCTGGTCCGATTCAGGTTGATGCGCTACCGGGTCGGTGAAGACGAGAAGCTTGACAACAAGCGGCGTAAGGGGAGCTCTCGAGAGGAGGCAAGAGCAAGAAGACGATCGAAGGGTGAAAATGAAACCTAGGTCGCGCTTATTTATAAGGAGAGTATAATTGAGACGGCGTGGGAAACGAGGGAGATAAGAATTATTATCCAAATACCTCGACGCCTCGATTTCCGAACGGACAATAAAGACAGAGATCCGCTGGGTGATACGGCGAATAAAAGAAGATGACGCCATGACGGGTTAACACGGATCCAAAGAATGACGCCACGGGCGGGTTAAAGAAAGTCTTTTGACAGTTAGAAGACTCAAGGTTTATGCTTTGTTATTTTAAGATTGACATGAACAGGTTCAAATCAACTGGGGCCTAATGTTGGGGATATAACTATTTGTGTAAGCCGCCAGAGGGGCCAAGCTACGTAAAGAGATTACTGCAGGCTAAAGCCCAAGTCCAAGCATGAAGATGTATGCCTCAACAAAGGGCCTAAGGCCCACAAAGTACTTAAGCGTCCCTGGTAGTAAAACCGCCATAATGGCAAGACTTGTATCATAAGGTAGACTTGACTAGTCACCGAGCCGACATTGTTTATAAGCCAGCCGATTTCAGAGGCCATGTGGCTGCCAACCCGTATATAAGGGGACGACCTGTTGCGTTTAGGCAAGAAACAACCAATCGAGAACCGCATAGCGATCTCGCCCCCGGTCATCAAACCTCAAGCAATACCAACCCAACTAGACGAGGATTTACCTTCACCGTAAGGGCCGAACTAGTATAAAACCTCTCGTGTCCTTTGTCCCGATTAACCCCTTTAAGCTTCCTAGTTATGATGGCTCCATTTACCAAGTCCTTGCAAGAGGACATCCGTGACGACAATTCCATGACAGCGAGCGGGAGCTCCAAGCCGGTGCAATTCCCTGGAGCAGCAAGTGAGCTGCGCTTGCTGCCCTTGCATCGCTGAAGGGGATGCCCATCAAGAGGAGGAGCTCCGGAGGCGCGAGGAAGCGCCGACGCCGAGGTTGCCGAGCACAACCTTGATCTTGAACGGTTGGAGATTTAGGAGCGCCAAAGTTACCCAAAGGAGGACGACGCATGCTGGGAGGTCCGAATTCAAGAAGAGATCGACCGCCGCATGGCGGAAGTTCGTGACGGGTCTTGAGCGTGAGTATGACGAGAGGTTGGAGCCGACTCAGGCCGAGGCTGCGGAAGGACTGCTACTTTAGGACCAAGTCGATCAAGCGACAAGAAGATGCCGAGGCCACCACACCGCCCCTAGTCGCGGTGCAGCTGAGTTGGCTCTCCTCTCGCCGAGCTGCTTCCTCCAACGGATGGTTGATGACACCGGAAGTTCGCTATGGAGGAACGAAGATGAGATTCGCCACCGCGACGCCGGAGCACATGCATGGACCCATGTTCAAGTCAGTGGAATGGGCCAACTCGCCCCGGCAATATCCGCGACGCTGATCACCGAGCAACCTCATGTGACCAACTACGCCAAGAATTTCCAGCTTTTCACCGACGCAGTGACGATCTCGAGAATCCTCCGAGAGGGCTCGCTGCTTGTTGAGGAGAGGAGCCGCGCCATACGCGCTGCAGGCGCCTTCCGCGGCACATCACCATCTTCGTAACATCGAACCCCACTTTGACTTCAACGCCACCATCGCCGTGCGGTGCCCGAGGCCATCCGAGGTTACCCGCGCGCGGTGGGTGGAGGACAATGTGATGCACTTGTCCGGCCTTCACCTCGGCGATGACGGGTGGAAGTTGCCGTGATGAAGGTGACATGGTGGACGGCGGCGAAGATGGCGCCAACGAGGGCGAATGGTGAAGCCAGTGACACGACAATACAGCGCCAGCGACGCCCCGGAGACAACCAAGAGGATGCGGTGAGTGACATATCGATTGATCCTCGCGCCTTTACTGTTTATCCCGCTGAAAAAGCTCGGCGTGGCCCTCAAGGTTGTAAGAGCATTTTGGGAGGGGATCCTCATGTAAAAGGATTGTTGTCCACGTTGTTAAGGACGGCGCCAATGGGTGCCTCGCATGATGTTACGGGCCCGCGATGAGTTGGTTGGTCGGGTTTTACCTTTATCCGGGCGGCCTCGAGTAGGCTTGTGGTGACCGAGGGTCCCTCGGGAGACCTGTTGACCATGTGGTGAGGGCCTCACAGAGCGAAAGTGCCGGCCGTGGCATCAAGATGCGCAAGGCAGGCGAGCCCAGCTCCTCGCGAGGGGCCTGTGAGGGGAGGAAGCTAGTGCAAATTCCAACTTGAGCGTAAACTGAACACAGAAAGCACGCGAACAAGACAAGTCACTGCTCCCCGTGACACGCAAACACAAATTCAACTTCAACTCAAATCCGAGGCGAGAAAGTTCCACCACACAAAAGGAAGCGAAAAAAGGTCAAGCATGCGGCACCTACTCTAGTCTTCGACGCCTTTCTTACCAAATAGGAGCTAAGTGCTGCCATCTGGCGGGGAGGGAGCCCCGAGGCCCGAGTGTGGCTTTCGAGACTCCGGGCGGTACAGCCCCAACTCATTATTACGTGAGAGTGTCACGGGCGGCGAAGCCACAGGCACTGCCTTCTTCATGTGTACCGCCTTGCTTCATATTGCAGATGAGGGCTCCCGCTTTGCGCCACCTCGACCACCATTGACGGTGACCTAAACCAAGGACGCACGCCAATGAGGTAAAGTGGACGCCAGCGTTCCCCGACAATTGATGGGTCCTCCGCCGGGACAGCCTTGCGCACCTCCCAAAGCAGAGGGCCTACTCGAGAAACACCTGTTCAAGACGCCGTGGGAGGGACCTGGCTCGTGGCCCCTCTCCCCGCAGCCTCCAAAGGCCTCCTCCCGAGGGGAGGGAGGCTACCGTGACTGGGCAGCCTTCCGCCAAAGGACTCTGAAGGAAATATGCCCTAGAGGCAATAATAAAGTTATTATTTATTTCCTTATATCATGATAAATGTTTATTATTCATGCTAGAATTGTATTAACCGAAACATAATACATGTGTGAATACATAGACAAACAGATAGTCACTAGTATGCCTCTACTAGACTAGCTCATTAATCAAGATGGTTATGTTTCCTAACCATAGACATGTGTTGTCATTTGATTAATGGGATCACATCATTAGGAGAATGATGTGATTGACATGACCCATTCCGTTAGCTTAGCACTTGATCGCTTAGTATATTGCTATTGCTTTCTTCATGACCTATACATGTTCCTCAGAATTATGAGATTATGCAACTCCTGCCACCGGAGGAACACTTTGGTACTACCAAACGCCACAACGAATCGGGTGATTATAAAGGAGTACTACAGTGTCTCCAAAGGTACTTGTTGGGTTGGCGATTTCGAGATTAGGTTTTGTCACTCCGATTGCTCTGAGAGGTATCTCTGGCCTTCTCGGTAATACACATCACATAAGCCTTGCAAGCATTACAACTAATGAGTTAGTTGTGAGATGATGTATTACGAACGAGTAAAGAGACTTACCAAGAACGAGATTGAACTAGGTATTGGATACCGACGATCGAATCTCGGTAAGTAACATACCGATGACAAAAGGAACAACGATGTCGTTATGCGGTTTGACCGATAAAGATCTTCAGAGAATATGTAGGAACCAATATGGGCATCCAGGTTCCGCTATTGGTTATTGACCGAGAATAGTTCTAGGTCATGTCTACATAGTTCTCGAACCCGTAGGGTCCGCACGCTTAAGGTTTCGGCGATGCTTATATTATGAGTTTGCATGTTTTGATGTACCAAGGAGTTCGAGTCCCGGATGAGATCGGGACATGACGAGGAGTCTCAAATGGTCGAGACGAAAGATTCATATATTGGATGATATGTTTAGGCTAAGGGTCAAGCCCATGAGGCTTTAGGTCGGTGCAAAAGGAGTTTTATGGAGGTGTGGGGCCAAACGCCGAGATCTCGGCGTCGCCCCGGCTGACGCCGAGGCCTATGGCGTCGGGCCGACGCCAAGGTTTGTATCGTTGGTCCGAGTCCGAGGGGACTTCTTGCCTTCGGGCAAAAAACCGACTTTGAGGAGGTTTTTGCTCCAAGTTTCACCCCGGGCTCAACATATAAATAGAGGGCAGTGGCTAGCACCAAAGACACAACAATTGATCCCTTGATCTTTAGCCGCAGCGGTGCCCCTTCCACCATATTCCACCTCGGTCATATCGTCGCAGAGTTTAGGCGAAGCCTCGCGCCGTAGAGCATCATCATCGCCACCACGCCGTCGGTCCGACGGAACTCATCCCCGACACTTTGCCGGATCGAGTCCGGGATCGCCATCGAGCTGAACGCGGTGCGTAACTCGGAGGTGCCGACGCTCGGTGCTTGGATCGGTCGGATCGTGAAGACGCATTTACTACATCAACCGCTGTTATAACGCCCGCTTTCGGGTCTCCACGAGGGTACGTGACGACATTCTCCCTCTCGCTATATGCCATCACCATGGTCTTGTGTGCGAGGGAAAACTGTTGAAATTACTACGCTCCCCAACAAAGGCATCCGAGCCTGGTTTTATGCGCTGATGTCATATGCACGAGTAGAACACAAGTGAGTTGTGGGCGATATAAGTCATACCGCTTACCAGCATGTCATACTTTGGTTCGGGCGGTATTGTGAGATGAAGCGCCCGACCGACATTACGCCAGACGCTTACGCGAGACTGGTTTCACCGCCGAGCACTAGTTGCTTAAAGGTGACCGCAGGTGTCTGCCTCTCACTTTATTTGAACCGAAGTGGCTACGCCCGTCCTTGCGAAGGTTAAAACAGCACCAACTTGACAAACTATCGCTGTGGTTTTGATGCGAGGTAAGAACGGTTCTTGCTCAGCCCGTAGCAGCCACGTAAAACTTGCAACAACAAAGTAGAGGACGCCTAACTTGTTTTTGCAGGCATGTTGTGATGTGATGTGGTCAAGACGTGATGCTATATTTTATTGTATGAGATGATCATGTTTTGTAACCGAAGTTATCGGCAATTGGCAGGAGCCATATGGTTGTCGCTTATTGTATGAAATGCAAACGCCATGTAATTGCTTTACTTTATCACTAAGCAAGAACGATAGTCGAGAAGCAATAGTTGGCTAGACGACAACGATGCTACGATGGAGATCAAGGTGTCACGCCGTGACGATGGTGATCATGACGATTTGCTTCGAGATGGAGATCACAAGCACAAGATGATGATGGCCATATCATATCACTTATATTGATTGCATGTGATGTTTATCCTTTATGCATCTTATCTTGCTTTGATTGACGGTAGCATTATAAGATGATCTCTCACTAAAATTATCAAGAAGTGTTCTCCCCGAGTATGCACCGCTATGAAAGTTCTTCGTGCCGAGACACCACGTGATGATCGGGTGATAGGCTCTACGCTCAAATACAACGGTGCAAAACAGTTAAGCACGCCGAATACTCAAAGTTAAACTTGACGAGCCTAGCATATAACAGATATGGCCTCGAACACGGAGACCGAAGGTCGAACGTGAATCATATAGTAGATATGATCAACATAGTGATGTTCACCATTGAAACTACTCCATCTCACGTGATGATCGGACATGGTTTAGTTGATATGGATCACGAATCACTTAGATGACTAGAGAGATGTCTATCTAAGTGGGAGTTCTTAAGTAATATGATTAATTGAACTTTAATTTATCATGAACTTAGTCCCGTAGTATTTTGCAAATTATGTTGTAGATCAATAGCTCGCGTTGTTGCTTCCCTATGTTTGTTGCTTTATATGTTTATTTTAATATGTTCCTAGAGAAAATTGTATTGAAAATGTTAGTAGCAATGATGCGGATTGGATCCGTAATCCGAGGTTTATCCTCATTGCTGCACGTAACAATTATGTCCTTAATGCACCGCTAGGTGACAGACCTATTGCAGGAGCAGATGCGCACGTTATGAACGCTATTAGCTCAATATGATGACTACTTGATAGTTTAGTGCACCATACTTAACGGCTTAGAATCGGGACTTCAAAGACGTTTTGAACGCCATGGACCATATGAGATGTTCCAGAATTGAAGTTAATATTTCAAGCAAATACCCGAGTTGAGAGATATGAAGTCTCCAACAAGTTCTATAGCTAAAAGATGGAGGAGAATCGCCAACTAGTGAGCATGTGCTCAGATTGTCCGGTACTTCAATCGCTTGAATCAAGTGGGAGTTAATCTTCCGATAAGATAGTGATTGATGAATTCTTCGTCACCATCACTGTTGCTAGAACTTCGTGATGAACTATAGTATGCAAGGGATGACAAAAAGAAAGATTCCGAGCTCTTCGTGATGTTGAAATCGACGAAGGTAGAAATCAAGAAAGAGCATCAAGTGTTGATGATTGACAAGACCACTAGTTTCAAGAAAAGGGTAAAGGGAAAGAAAGGAACTTCAAGTGGAAAGACAAGCAAGTTGTCACTCCCATGAAGAAGCCCAAAGCTGGACCATAGCCTGAAACCGAGTGTTTACACCGCAAAGGAAATGGTCACCGAAGCGGAAATGCCCCAATATTTGGTGGATAAGAAGGATGGCAAAGTGAACAAGGTTATATTTGATATACAGTTATTGATATGTGCCTTACTAGTGTTTATAGTAGCCCTTAGTATTTGATACTTGTTCGGTTGTTAAGATTAGTAACTCAAACAGAGTTACGTAATAAACAGAGACTAGTTGAAGGGGAAATGACGATGAGTGTTGGAAGTAGTTCCAAGATTGATATGATCATCATCGCACACTCCTATACTTTCGGGATTAGTGTGAACCTAAATAAGTGTTATTTGGTGTTGAGCATAAATATGATTTGATCATGTTTATTGCAATACGGTTATTCATTTAAGTAAGAGAATAAATTGTTGTTCTGCTTACATGAATAAAACCTTATATGGTTACACACCCAATGAAAATGGTTCATTGATCTTGATCATAGTGATACACATATTCATAATATTGAAACCAAAAGATGCAAAGTTAATAATGATAGTGCAACTTATTTGTGGCAATCGCCGCTTAGGTCATATTGGTGTAAAGCGATGAAGAAACTCCATGCCGATGGATTTTGGAATCACTTGATTATGAATCATTTGATGCTTATGAACCGTGCCTTTTGGGCAAGATGACTAAAACTCCGCTTCTCCGAACAATGGAACAAGCTACCGACTTATTGGAAATAATACATACCGATGTATGCGATCCAATGAGTGTTGATGCTCGTGGCAAGTATCGTTATTTTCTCGACCTTCACAAGATGATTTGAGCAGATATGGGTATATCTACTTGATAAAACACAAGTCTGAAACATTTGAAAAGTTCAAAGAATTTCAGAGTGAAGTGAAGAATCATCGTAACAAGAAAATAAAAGTTTCTACGATATGATCGCAGAGGAAAATATTTGAGTTACGATTTGGCCTTCGCTAAAACAATGTGAAATAGTTTCACTACTCACGCCACCGAACACCACAAAGATAATGGTGTGTCCGAACGTCAGAACTACACTTTATTGGATATGGTGCGATCTATGATGTATCTTACCGATTTACCACTATCGCTTTGGGGTTATGCATTAGAGACAGCTGCATTCACGCTAATAGGGCACCATCTAAACCGCTGAGATGACACCGCATTTAACTATGGTTTAGCAAAGAAACCTAAGCTGTCGCTTTCTTAAAGTTTGAGTTGTGATGCTTATGTGAAAAGTTTTCACCTAATAAGCTCGAACCCAAATCGAGAAGTGCGCCTTCATAGAATACCCAAAGGTAACTATTGGGTACACCTTCTATCACAGATCCGAAGCAAGATATTTGTTGTTAAATGGATCCTTTCTAGAGAAGAAGTTTCTCTCGAAAGAAGTGAGTGGGAGGAAAGTGGAACTTGATGAGGTAATTGTACCTTCTCCCTTATTGAAAGTAGTTCATCACAGAATCAGTTCCAAGGATTCCTACACCAATTAGTGAGGAAGTTAATGATGATGATCATGAAACTTCAGATCAAGTTGTTACCAAACCTCGTAGGTCTTCCAGAGTAAGATCCGCACTGAATGGTACGGTAATCCTATTCTAGAAGTCATGTTACTAGACCATGATGAACCTACGAACTATGAGGAAGCGATGATGAGCCCAGATTCCGCGAAATGGTTTGAGACCATGAAATCTGAGATGGGATCCATGTATGAGAACAAAGTGTGGACTTTGATTGATTTGCCCGATGATCGGCAAGTCATAGAGAATAAATGGATCTTCAAGAGGAAGACGGACGTTGATAGTAGTGTTACTATCTACCAAGCTCGACTTGTTGCGTAAATCTTTTTAACAAGTTCAAGGTGTTGAATATGATGAGATTTTCTCACCGTATCGATGCTTAAGTCCTGTCTCGAATCATGTTAGCAATTGCCACATTTTATGAAATCTGCAAATGGATGTAAAACTGCATTCCTTAATGGATTTATTAAAGAAGAGTTGTATATGATGCAACCGTAAGGTTTTGTCAATCCTAAAGGTGCTAATAAAATGTGCAAGCTCCAAATGATCCATCTATGGACCGTGCAAGCATCTCGAGTTGGAATATACACTTTGATAAGTTGATCAAAGCATATAGTTTTATATGGACTTCATGGCGAAGCCTCAGTATTTACAAGAAAGTGAGGGGAGCACTACAAGATTTCGATAAGTATATGTGAATGACATATTGTTGATCGGAAATAATGTAGAATTATTCTCAAAGCATAAAGGAATATTTGAAAGGAGTTTTTCAAAGAAGGACCTCGATGAAGCCGCTTACATATTGAGCATCAAGATCTATAGAGATAGATCAAGACACTTGATAAGTTTTTTCAATGAGTACATACCTTGACAAGATTTTGAAGTAGTTCAAAATGGAACAGTCAAAGAAAGAGCTCTTGCCTGTGTTACAAGGTGTGAAATTGAGTAAGACTCAAAACCCGACCACGGCAAAAGATAGAAAGAGAATGAAAGTCATTCCTCATGCCTTGGCCATAGGTTCTATAAAGTATGCCATGTCTGTGTACCAGATCTATTGTATACCCTACATCGAAGTTTGGCAAGGAGTACAATAGTGATCTAGGAGTAGATCAATGACAATGTCAAAATTATCCTTAGTGGAATAAGGATATGTTTCGATTATGGAAGTGATAAAAGGCTCGTCAGAAAGGGTTACGCCGATGCAAGTTTTGACACCGATCCGGATGACTCTAAGTCTCGATCTAGATACATATTGAAAGTGGGAGCAATTAGCTAGAGTAGCTCATGCGTAGCATTGTAGACATAGAAAATTGCAAAATACATAACGGATCCGAATGTGAAAGACCTGTTGACTAAAATTATCTCACAAACAAAACATGATCACACCTTAGTACTCTTTTGGGTGTTAATCACATAGCGATGTGAACTAGATTATTGACTTAGTAAACCCTTTGGGTGTTGGTCACATGTCGATGTGAACTATGGGTGTTAACCACATATAGATGTGAACTGTTGATGTTAAATCACATGGCGATGTGAACTAGATTATTGACTCTAGTGCAAGTGGGAGATCAAGGAAATATGCCCTAGAGGCAATAATAAAGTTATTATTTATTTCCTTATATCATGATAAATGTTTATTATTCATGCTAGAATTGTATTAACCGGAAACATAATACATGTGTGAATACATAGACAAACAGATAGTCACTAGTATGCCTCTACTAGACTAGCTCATTAATCAAGATGGTTATGTTTCCTAACCATAGACATGTGTTGTCATTTGATTAATGGGATCACATCATTAGAGAATGATGTGATTGACATGACCCATTCCGTTAGCTTAGCACTTGATCGCTTAGTATATTGCTATTGCTTTCTTCATGACCTATACATGTTCCTCGTAACTATGAGATTATGCAACTCCTGCTTACGGAGGAACACTTTGGTACTACCAAACGTCACAACGTAATCGGGTGATTATAAAGGAGTACTACAGTGTTCCAAAGGTACTTGTTGGGTTGGCGATTTCGAGATTAGGTTTTGTCACTCCGATTGCCTGAGAGGTATCTCGGCCTTCTCGTAATACACATCACATAAGCCTTGCAAGCATTACAACTAATGAGTTAGTTGTGAGATGATGTATTACGAACGAGTAAAGAGACTTACCAAGAATCTAGATTGAACTAGGTATTGATACCGACGATCAATCTCGGTAAGTAACATACCGATGACAAAAGGAACAACGATGTCGTTATGCGGTTTGACCGATAAAGATCTTCAGAGAATATGTAGGAACCAATATGGGCATCCAGGTTCTGTAGCGACCAGCATCTTAATGGATCTAGCGCCTGCGTGCTCGGTCATCCCCGGATCAAGAATGCCGACACCACACAAGATTTCAAGGATTTATAGCAGAGTAGCAATCACACACTTATTACATCGATGTCCACAAGGGAACTGAATAAAATATGGCTTAAGGCCATCTAATAATAACAGCGAAGGCTTGGAAGATAAGCGAGTCCATCAACTCCAACGGCATCACCGAGTATAGAACCACGACCTAACACCTTACTGTCATTCTAAAAGTCTCGCAACGTGAAAAGTTGCAGCCCAAAACGGGTCAAGACATGGAATATGCCGCAATGTAACACATAAAGAGCAATGAATGAATAAGCCTATACTACATGCATATTTGGCTGGTGGTAAGGCTCTACGTTACATTTGCATAAAGCTGATTTTTCCCTACATCAAAGGAATAATTTTATTTAACTATCATGGTGGTTGTTAAACATTGAAGATGGTTGACAAGATCCTCAATCCCAATTAAAAAGTACTCATCAAAACCCAATAACTTTTATTTGAAGTAACATGTTGAGATTCACATGATAATCAAGTACCGGATACTCAAATTGTCCATAACCGGGACACGACTAATCATGATTAGTTTATACACTCGCAGAGGTTTATGACTTTTCCCCATTAAGACTCGATCGCCTCCGCTTGATTCTCGTGACTACATGGTGTTTGAGAAACGGATGACCGAGACATAGTCTTCGTAAGCGCTTAGCACCTTACATGTGGGTAGACCGCACTCAACCTACATCCCCTACATCAGCTAGCCTACCCGTAAGAGTTCGCACGACTTAGTCAACTACGCCAGAGCCCATAATTGGCTTGTGGCTGCACACGGAAGTTTCCAGCTTGAATAATCTTATGATCCCTTAGAGCCCGGTGGCGGTCCAAGAAATACAGTAAGTCCTCGATAGAAACCAGTGCCTCAATCCACCCAGATGTGTGTTAGGTTGCCACCTTAAATAAACCATTAATTAACAATCTCACATCTGTCATGGATATTCACTCACCCAATCCACGCCTACTAGCATAGCATGGCATGAACAAGCAAACGAGAAGTAACTCCCAAGGTTTCATAAGTAAAACAGTAATAGGTACTACTCAATCTACTTCCCAAACCCACAATTTAATTAGATCCTAATCATGCAAGTGTTTGAGGAATAGATCTAATGCATAAAACTGGGTAGTAGAAGGGTATGATCAGTGTTACTTGCCTTGCCGATGATCCGCGAGTCCTAGAGATTCAAGTAACAAGCGGCGACCGGTGATCTAACGCAGACAAACAACAAGCATACAATAAGTACTCATCTAATGCACAGGAAATCTCGAATAAAAGATCTAACCAGAAAGTTCAACTTAAGAACCCTGTTGCAAAAGAATCGAATCAAAACAAACTCCGAAGTCGAAACTCGAGAGAGAAACCTCTCTGCTAGCGATCCAAATTAGGTCAAAATTTCACAGTGGCAAAACTCGTGAAAGTAGGGTAGTCGAACGGCGGTTTCATATTTAAACTCCAGCGCTTGAATCACCCGATTCGATAAACGAGCGAGAAATAAAACAGTTTTGAAAATCAGATCTCAAATCAAATCGTAAAATAACGGATTAATTCCGATTAAAAGAAAACGATTTAACGAAGTTAAAAGCTTAACGTCATAATGTAATCTAATCTAACGAACGCTGTTTCATCAAAACGAACGGTTCGTGAACGTCTGCTAAATAAGAAAACCAAAAAATAAAATTAATCTAGGTTTTTTTTTAAAAACCAACAAAATATTTAAAAAAACCGGACGGTTCACGGGAATAGACCGAATCGGGCGGCGGGCGGGCGGTTACTCGGCGATCGCCGGCGGCTCTCCGGGCTCCCAAGGGCTCAAGGGTCAAGGCCGAGGGCGCGGCGGGTTCTCCGGGCGGCGCAAGGTCTGGCGACGAGGGCGACGCCAGGGCAAGGGCGCTTGAGGCGCCGGCTCTGGCTGGGGAGAGGCGGGCGGGGCGATGGGGTGAGGAGAGGGGGCCGGGGAGATTTAAGGAGGGAGGGGGGGGGTTGCTTGGGGAGGGGCAAGGGAGGCGGGTCGGGCGGACTCGGCGGCGGCGGGTCTCGTGGCGGGCGGGACTCGAGCGGGCTCGGGCGCGAGGGAGACGAGGGATGGGCCGGGCGCGGGCCGGGCTCGGGTCTGGCTGGCCGGGCCGGGCCTCGGTCCAGGGGGCGCTTTTTTTAAATAAACTTTAAAACAAAAACAAATAAAATAAATATCAAATGAACTCCAAATTAATTAAAACAAATTTTCTCCGACTCATAAAATTGAATCGAACAAAATGAACTTTAAAAACAAAATGCATGAAAAATATTTTAAATGCTCATTTTGCCTAAGCAAAATAAATCTCCAAAACCCAAATTTGGTTTATTTATAATATCTTCATTTTTCCTATTTGTTTGGGAAAGTCATATTATTCCCTCTCAAGATATTTTTTATAGGAAAACTTTATGAAGATAATTTAAATAATCCAATGATCCTATTTTCAAAATTTGAGAAATCCCAAATATGAAAATTATGAAACTTCCAACTTCTCCGAGGGTCCTTGAGTTGCGTGAAATTTCTAGGATCGGAAAATGCGAGAAAATATGATATGCATGATGACTCTAATGTATAACATTCCAAATTGAAAATTTGGGATGTTACAAACCTACCCTTTAAGATGAATCTCACCGAGATTCGGGTTGGCTAGAAAATAGGTGAGGGTGGTCCTACAAAACTTCCTCTCTTCCTGTGTGGCTTCATCCTCGCAGTGGTGGCTCCAATCGAACTTTGCAAAACTTGATAACCTTGTCATGGGTAACTCACGCATAATCGAGAATCTTAACCGGTTTTTCCTCATATGTCAAGTCATCCTTCAACTGAATTGCTTCCAAGGGCACTGTGGTTCTTAACGGTACCTCTCGCTATCTCGGGTGACATTTCTTCAATCGAGAAACATGGAATACATCATGAACTCCCGACAGTCCTTCCGCAATTCCAACTTATACGCAATTCTCCCATGCGCTGCAAAATCTTATATGGTCCAACAAAACGGGTGCTAACTTTCCTTTAACTCCTAAACGCTTCACCTCGGCGGGATACTCGAGATATACTGCTCCAACTTCAGACTCAATCGCTGGCGCTTTGAATCGGCATAGCTCTTCCGTTCGGACTGGGCTACCTTGAGCCTGCCTCAATCAACTTAACTTTCGCTTCGCACTCTTAATCAAATCTGGTCCAAACAACCGACGATCTCCGCCATTCCCATGACAACGGTGTCCTGCACCTTCTTCCATACAAGGCCTCGAAGGTGCCATCTTTAAACTGGTTTGGTAATCGTTATTGTAGGAAAATTCTGCATACGCAAATTGTCATCCCAACTAGATCCATAATCTAGTGCACAAGCTCTCAAAGATGTCCTCTAAAATCTGATTGACTCTTTCGGTCTGTCCATCGGTCTCAGGTGGAAAGTCGTGCTGAACTCCAATCGGGTTCCCAATGTTTCGTGTAACCGGTTCCAAAATTTCAAGTAAACTGGGTTCCTCCGTTCGATACAATGCTCCTTGGAATTCCGTAAACACACAATTCTGGTCATGTATATCTTTGCCAACTTAGCACTCGCTATAGGTAGTCTTGATCGAATGAAATGGGCTACCTTGGTCAAACGGTCGACTATGACCCAAATCGAGTCATATCCCGAACGGGTCTTTGGCAAACCTGTGATGAAATCCATGCCTAGTTTATCCCACTTCCATTCGGTATCGCAATGGTTGTAATAATCCTGCTGGCTTCGATGTTCCGCTTTACTTTCTCGACATACGCCGCAAATCGCTACATACTCCGCAATATCCTTCTTCATTCCGTCCACCGTAAAATATTCTTCAAATCCAAATACATCTTAGTATTTCCGGTGAATCGAATAGGTGAATCATGGGCTTTTGTAAAATCAACTTCCTGATCTCCGGGTCATTGGGCACATAAACACGGTCTTCAAACCATAGGGTATCGTGCTCGCCCTCACGAAATCCTTTAGCTTTTCCTTTGCTCATTTTCTCCTTTATAGAGGCAACTTCCTTATCCGCCTTTTGGGCTTCTCCGATTTTGTCCATCGCTGTCGATCAATCTCCAATGCTGCTACATAGCCTCTCGAACTATTTCCAAACATAGCTCTCAAGGTCCTCGCTAACTCATTGGGTATTACTCCCATCATTAGGGTATCGACGGGTTTTACGGCTCAATGCGCCTGCTACGACATTAGCCTTCCGGGTGATAATGCAATCTCATATCATAATCCTTGATTAGCTCTAACCATCTCCTCCGTCCGAGATTCAATTCTTCCGGTGAAGATGTACTTCAAACTCTTGTGATCCGTGATATACTTCACAATGATTTCCAATGAGAAAATGTCTCCACGCCTTCAAGGCATGCACAACGGTTGTTAACTCCAAATCATGAGTGGCATAATTCAACTCATGGGGCTTAAGTTGTCGTGAAGCATACGAAACAACTCTTCCTTCCTGCATAAGCACCGCCCAAGTCCTCGACGTGAAGCGCCGCAATACACCTCATAATCCTTAGTTTGATCCGCAATATCAAACCGTGAGGTAACCAATCTTTTCTTCAACTCCTGAAAACTTGCCTCACAGTCCTCACCCATATGAATTTGTTTTCCTTCTTCAACAATTCAGTCATAGGCTTTGCAATCCTTGAGAAATTCTCAATGAATCTTCGTAGTATCCTCGCGAGTCCAAGGAAACTCAATCTCTCCAACTGTCGCTGGTGCTTCCCATTTGGTTACGGTCTCAACCTTTGTGGGTCAACTGCTATTCCTCTCCGGATATAACATGTCCAAGAAATCCAACTTCCTTTAACCAAAACTCACATTTGCTGAACTTGGCATACAACTGGTGTTCCTCGCCCAAAACCAATCTCAAATGTTCCTTGTGTTCTTCTTCATTCTTCGAGAAAATCAAATGTCATCAATGAACACCACGATTTAACTTATCCAAAACTCCATAAACACTTTGTTCATCGTGTTCATGAAATAGGCTGGTGCGTTAGTCATCCAAATGACATAACGGTATACTCATACAGTCCATATCTTGTGGTAAATGCTGTCTTGGGTATGTCTTGCTCCTAATCTTCAATCGATGGTACCCTCGATCGCAAGTCGATCTTAGAAAACACTTTGGCTCCTTGCAAGCGATCAAACAGATCATTTATCATAGGTAGTGGGTACTTGTTCTTGATTGTTACTTCATTCAATCCACGATAATCAACAACCATTCTCAACGATCCATCCTTCTTCTCCACCAATAAAACGGGTGATCCCCAAGGTGAAGAACTTGGGCTAATAAAACCTTTATCCAATAGTTCCTTAATCTGCTTTTAATTTCCGCCAAACTTTTGCGGCATCCTCAGACGGTCGCTTCGATATCGGGCCTGCTCGCAACAAATCGATCAAAACTCAATGTCTCTATCCGCGGCATTCCCGCAACTCTTCCGAAATACATCAGATAATCCTTCACCATCGGTACTTCTTCCGCACTCACCCCGCAAGCAATTAACTTGTGCTCTCCTCGCTCGTGCCGTGATACATACTTAATCCTTCTTCCTTCCGTGTGGTGAGCAAATTGACCTTGTGGTACAATCTATGTTTCCTCCATACTTTGATAACCAATCCATTCCTAATATCACATCCAATCCTTGGGATTCCGTAACTATTAGGTCCGAGGGGAAAACATAGTGTCCAATCCTTAGTGGCAATGATCACACCATTTACTAGCCATGTACTCGCCCCGTGAGGTTACTAGCATGGGTGACCTAAGGGCTTGGGTTGGTAACTTGTACTTATCCACAAATCCCTTGATATGTATGAATGCGATGCACCAAGATCAAAAAGAACAACCGCAGAAAAGACTTAACCAAAAACTTACCGACATCGATCGGGCTGATCTTCAACCTCCTCCACATCAATGTGGTTCACTTGTCCCCTGCTGAAAGGGTTGGGCTTCTTTCCGAGCTTCCATTGCCATTTCCATTCGCCTTCGGGCAGTCATTTGCATAATGCCCAGCCTTATGCACTTAAAGCAAGTAATGTGACTCAGTCTACCTTGGATGGTGTAGACGGGTTGGTGCGGTTCTGTCCGCTGCTTCCTCCATTCCCGCTCCCATTCTTGGTGCCATTATGGTTATGCGAATTACCTCCTCCATGGGTATGTGAAACTGAATTCTGATTTAGGGTATAACGAGGCTTCACTGGCTCCGAGTTATACTTCCCTTGTCCATACTTCCTCTTGCGGTTCTCAATTTGTCGCCGCTTTCCTCAATCATGAGGGCTCGGTCTACTAACTCCGGTAGTTATTGAAACTTGCTACCATCAACGGCATGTCAACTCATCATTCAGTCCTTCTAGAAACTTCTCCGCTTAGTCAGATCCGTAGTAACGCTATCCGGGGCATAACGTGCTAGTTTGCTAAAGTCATCCACATACCGCCAACGGTCCTTCCTCCTTGGCGAAGTTGCTAAACTCACGCTTCTTCATGGCCATGGCTCCTCGCTGAAACATGGGTCAGGCGAAAAGCTTGTCAAACCGGTCCCATGTGATGTTGTTCACGGGTAAGTGGTCGTGAAATTCTCCCACCATGCCGCCAAGGGTCCTTCAAGCCGATGTGCTGCAAACTTCACTCTTTCACCATCTCGCATCCCGCAGAGTCAGCCCCTTCCTATCTTATGGAGCCACCATCTGCTACAATTGGCTCGGTGTTATCGAATACACCGCGGTTCATTTAAGAAAACGAGTCGATGATCCGCAGTGGTGGTGGTGGCGGTGGTTGTTGTTGTTGTTGTTGTTGTTCGCACCAATGTTTGAATCAGGTATTCTCGCTGCTGGATCAATTGGGTGATCTCTCAAGGAAAACGAATCCGGGTCGCGCCTGAGGCATCTCAAGGGTTTAGAAAAGAAGAGAAAATAGAATAGAATGAGGTCTAAGGGGAATCACTACCCAAATGCACATGAGCAAATGCACACAAAATCACTTCATTCAATCAAACAAGGGCTTACAACGATCTAACTATCGCAAAAGTGCGGTACTATAATGTTACATGGAGGGAATACTACTAATATGTGGGGACTTCTACTAATTTGAACCGTGGAAGACTCCATGATGTCTCGCCCAGCTTCGCCTTCAAAATCGGGTTCACTTGGATCCGAATCGAGTCGTCAATGTTGATGTAGTCGATTTGATGCTCGACATACTGGTCTTCATTCCCGAGCGCCAACTTCTTCTTGAGTTCTTCGATCTCGCATTTAAGATCGTTATTGTGTCTTGCCGAGCTACGATCTCGCCCATGTAGTCCTTGCGTAGTCTTTAGTTCTTCTTCCAATTGATGATCCTTTCCTTCGCCTTCTCGCAACTCCAACATGTCATTGACATTTGATTCTCCGCGCGCCGAATGTGTTGATTTAACTCCGGATGAATGCTGCAATGGACCTATCCTTCTTGGTGTTGACGACGCCCCAGCTTGTCATCTCGGCGTCCGCAAATCTGGTAGATGGTGTCCTTGAGATCTTCTTGATAGACTTCTCCAATGCGCCCCATGGTGATGTGAGCTGCCATGCTCCTTCCTGCACTCCAAGTGGGTGCAATCAAAACACTATCTATTGGCTTGGTGATTGGGGTGAATGTCCTTCCCGAACGTGAGCATGAATCTTCCAAATACCCTCTTCAAAGCAGAGTGGCGCTGAAAGTTCCGTGAAGCTTGGTAGTCCAATGTTCGTGTACTTAGTAACTTCCTTCAAGTGAAATCCAAAAGGTGTGCCTTCATCCGTTGGGTGTACTTGATCTTCGCGTCTGGCCATCCTAAAGAGAGTAGAAAAGATGAGGAGTTAGAAAATGAGAAGAGAGAGTGATCTATGGCTTTAACTTAGTGGTCGTGGTCCTACAACAGCAGGTGCTCGACACTATTCTCTCAGAGCTACTGCACTCAATGGATCTAGCGCCTGTGCTCGTTGTCATCCCCGGATCAAGAATGCCGACACCACACAAGATTTCAAGGATTTATAGCAGAGTAGCAATCACACACTTATTACATCGATGTCCACAAGGAACTGAATAAAATATGGCTTAAGGCCATCTAATAATAACAGCGAAGGCTTGGAAGATAAGCGAGTCCATCAACTCCAACGGCATCACCGAGTATAGAACCACGACCTAACACCTTACTCGTCATTCGAAAAGTCTGCAACGTGAAAAGTTGCAGCCCAAAACGGGTCAAGACATGGAATATGCCGCAATGTAACACATAAAGAGCAATGAATGAATAAGCCTATACTACATGCATATTTGGCTGGTGGTAAGGCTCTACGTTACATTTGCATAAAGCTGATTTTTCCCTACATCAAAGGAATAATTTTATTTAACTATCATGGTGGTTGTTAAACATTGAAGATGGTTGACAAGATCCTCAATCCCAATTAAAAAGTACTCATCAAAACCCAATAACTTTTATTTGAAGTAACATGTTGAGATTCACATGATAATCAAGTACCGGATACTCAAATTGTCCATAACCGGGACACGGCTAATCATGATTAGTTTATACACTCGCAGAGGTTTATGACTTTTCCCCATTAAGACTCGATCGCCTCCGCTTGATTCTCGTGACTACATGGTGTTTGAGAAACGGATGACCGAGACATAGTCTTCGTAAGCGCTTAGCACCTTACATGTGGGTAGACCGCACTCAACCTACATCCCCTACATCAGCTAGCCTACCCGTAAGAGTTCGTGACGACTTAGTCAACTACGCCAGAGCCCATAATTGGCTTGTGGCTGCACACGGAAGTTTCCAGCTTGAATAATCTTATGATCCCTTAGAGCCCGGGTGGCGGTCCAAGAAATACAGCAAGTCCTCGATAGAAACCAGTGCCTCAATCCACCCAGATGTGTGTTAGGTTGCCACCTTAAATAAACCATTAATTAACAATCTCACATCTGTCATGGATATTCACTCACCCAATCCACGCCTACTAGCATAGCATGGCATGAACAAGCAAACGAGAAGTAACTCCCAAGGTTTCATAAGTAAAACAGTAATAGGTACTACCTCAATCTACTTCCCAAACCCACAATTTAATTAGATCCTAATCATGCAAGTGTTTGAGGAATAGATCTAATGCATAAAACTGGGTAGTAGAAGGGTATGATCAGTGTTACTTGCCTTGTCGATGATCCGCGAGTCCTAGAGATTCAAGTAACAAGCGGCGACCGGTGATCTAACGCAGATAAACAACAAGCATACAATAAGTACTCATCTAATGCACAGGAAATCTCGAATAAAAGATCTAACCAGAAAGTTCAACTTAAGAACCCTGTTGCAAAAGAATCGAATCAAAACAAACTCCGAAAGTCGAAACTCGAGAGAGAAACCTCTGCTAGCGATCCGAATTAGGTCAAAATTTCACAGTGGCAAAACTCGTGAAAGTAGGGTAGTCGAACGGCGTTTCATATTTAAACTCCAGCGCTTGAATCACCCGATTCGATAAACGAGCGAGAAATAAAACAGTTTTGAAAATCAGATCTCAAATCAAATCGTAAAATAACGGATTAATTCCGATTAAAAGAAAACGATTTAACGAGTTAAAAAGCTTAACGCTCATAACGTAATCTAATCTAACGAACGCTGTCATCAAAACGAACGGTTCGTGAACGTCCGCTAAATAAGAAAACCAAAAAATAAATTAATCTAGGTTTTTTTTAAAAAACCAACATATATTTTTTTAAAAAAAACCGGACGGTTCACGGGAATAGACCGAATCGGGCGGGCGGGCGGGCGGCTACTCCGGCGATCGCCGGCGGCTCTCCGGGCTCCATGGGCTCATGGGGTCAAGGCCGAGGGGGCGGCGGTTCCCTGCGGCGCAAGGCTGCTGTCCGGCGACGAGGGGCGACGGCACGGGCGGCTTGAGGCGCGGGCGGCGGCTCGGTCGGAGAGGCGGGCGGCGGGCGATGGGGTGAGGAGAGGGGGCCGGGGGAGTATTTAAGGAGGGGAGGGGGGTTGCTTGGGAGGGGCGAGGGGAGGCGGGTCGGGCGGACTCGGCGGCGGGGTCTCAGGCGGCGGGACTCGAGCGGGGGTCGGCGCGAGGGAGACGAGGATGGGCCGGGCGCGGGCCGGGCTCGGCTGGCTGGGCCGGGCCGGGCCTCGGTCCAGTGGGGCGTTTTTTTTTAAATAAACTTTAAAACAAAACAAATAAAATAAATATCAAATGAACTCCAAATTAATTAAAACAAATTTTCTCCGACTCATAAAATTGAATCAACAAAATGAACTTTTAAAACAAAATGCATGAAAAATATTTTAAATGCTCATTTTTGCCTAAGCAAAATAAATTCCAAAACCAAATTTGGTTTATTTATAATATCTTCATTTTTCCTATTTGTTTGGGAAAGTCATATTATTCCTCTCAAGATATTTTTTATAGGAAAACTTTATGAAGATAATTTAAATAATCCAATGATCCTATTTTCAAAATTTGAGAAATCCCAAATATGAAAATTATGAAACTTCCAACTTCTCCGAGGGTCCTTGAGTTGCGTGAAATTTCTAGGATCGGAAAATGCGAGAAAATATGATATGCATGATGACCTAATGTATAACATTCCAAATTGAAAATTTGGGATGTTACAACGTGACGACACTCTCCTCTCGCTATGCCATCACCATGGTCTTGTGTGTGCGAGGAAAACTGTTGAAATTACTACGCTCCCCAACAACCTGGACTTCATGTGACCCGAGGAATTAGCGGTACCGATAGTCGCCGCTACCGGGCGCCGTTGGCGAGGCTTCCTTGAGGCTCCCGAAGGGCCCGCTTTTGCGCCTCTTCCTCCTAGCTCAGCCCGAGGAACGAGCAGTGGTCTTCTTCCAGGCGATTCCAGATCCACCATGTGGGTCACGAACCTCCCCGGTCGCCGCCTCGGCTTCGCCAGAGTGCCCCACGCCCACGCGCTTGGCTCAAAGCACCATCTTGGGGTGATAGGGCGGCGTCCGCCCGAGCCGTAGGCAGCGACGCGCATGCCTCGCCACCAGGGGCGGAACTGGTGCAGTGGACGCCTAGCGCTGATGGTCGAGCTGGTGTTGACGGCCTTTGGGTACGCCTCGAGGTGCACGCGCCGGATGGGCCCGGTGTGATCCGCCAGGCCCGGGTAGAAGCCGGATGCAGATGGAGGCGCTCGGCAGCGGCATTCAGAGCTCAGACGCGCTTCCAAGAAGACGTCATGGCCGCTTTCTTGCAGCCTGCACCGTAGGTTCTCGAGCCACCGTGAGCGCGACCTTCATGTTCGCCGCCCCGCCGGGTGTGCGGTGTCAGGGTCAGGCGCGGTTTGATGCCCTTGCTCCTGATCGCATCGCCACGGGAGAGGGCAGGCGCCCTGATCGCCCGCCCGCGCTACGCAGCATTCTCGTGGAGCGCGGTTGCCTCGAGGCGCGGGTTGAGGTCACCTTGGCAGGGCGCTGCATGGGCAGGCCATGCCGCCAGCAGTCGCAAGCACATCGGGTCACGGACATGGATGCGACGGGCAAAGGATCGAGGTCACGGAAAGAGGATTTCGTGCACCCCTACCGGCATGCCAAATGTCGGATATCGGGTTCCGCAAAACCCTTAAGGTTCAACTCGCGCGCCAAGATCTACTTCCTACCGATTCAAGGCCCCAATGCCTCGTCGTGAATCTAAGCTACACGATGAACAACACAAGGGACACTAGGTTTATACTAGTTCGGGCCACCGCTGTGGTGTAATACCCTCACCTAGTTTGTGGTGTGGTGGATTGCCTTAGGGCTGATGATGAATAGTACAGAGGAAGAACAGCCTCGTGAGGGGTGTTCTTGAGCTGGTGTGGTGTTCTACTTGGGTGGATTCGATCGCCTCGGATGATATGAGATGAGATCAGATCTACCGTGGTGGCTATCTCTATTTATAGAGGCCCTGGTCCTCTTCCCAAATATCGAGCTGAAGGGAGCCAACAACCACCATTTTGAAGGGGAACATCTAGTACAAGTTATCCCGACTAAAGTTGGTCTTCGATCGCAAAGGCACCGGCGATGACACCGCTTTGGGCTCCACGGTGACCCCAGCCCCGCCGCCTGCTGGTCTTGGTCTCATGGTAATCGATATGGTAACCTTTGCTTGATGCCTTGCATTCACAAGATGCGCTGCCCCTTTGCACCAAAGAGGAAATGAGGACATCGCAGATGATGCCTCGTGGTCTTGATCGTCATGGCTTGCGCCATGAGCACCTCGCGAGGTACCCCTTGCCTTGATCTCTCCACCTCCTCGTGAGCCTGCCTAGTGAGGCCGCCTAAGGAAGCTCTTGCATCCTCCGCCTCATGAGGCTTGGCCCTCGCGAGGGTCTTGAGCTTGGGTTGATGAAGACGGGTCGACTGGCCACTACTTGAGCCACGCCACAGCCGCAGCAGTGCAAGTCTGGGACCCCTGCTCCCAAAACGCCGACACATATGGTTGTCGCTTATTGTATGCAATGCAATCGCCATGTAATTGTTTTACTTTATCACTAAGCTGTAGCGATAGTCGTAGTAAAAATAGTTGGCTAGACGACAACGATGCTACAATGGAGATCAAGGTGTCGCTACGGTGACGTTGGAGATCATGACGATGCTTCGGTGATGGATATCATGAGCACAAGATGATGATGGTCATATCATGTCACATATTTTGATTACATGTGATGTTTATCCTTTATGCATCTTATTTTGCTTAGAACGCCGGTAGCATTATAAGATGATCCTTACTAAATTTCAAGGTACAAGTGTTCTCCCGAGTATGCACTGCTGTTACAGTTCAAGCGCCGAGACACCACGTGATGATCGGTGTGATAAGCTCTCACGCTCACATACAATGGGTGCAAGCCAGTTTTGTACACGCAGTAATACTCGGGTTAAACTTGATGAGCCTAGCATATGCGATATGGCCTCGAACACCGAGACCGAAGGTCGAAAGCGTGAATCAACATAGTGATGTTCACCATTGAAAACTACTCCATCTCACGTGATGATCGGACATGGTTTAGTTGATTTGGATCACGGATCACTTAGATGATTAGAGGGATGTCTATCTAAGTGGGAGTTCTTAAGTAATATGATTAATTGAACTTTAATTTATCATGAACTTAGTACCGATAGTATTTTGCATGTCTATGTTGTTGTAGATCAATGGTTGTTGGGGAACGAGCGAAATTCAAAATTTTCCTACATGTCACCAAGATCTATCTAAGGAGAAACCAGCAACGAGGGAAGGAGAGTGCATCTACATACCCTTGTAGATCGCTAGCGGAAGCTGCTCAAGAGAACGGGGTTGAAGGAGTCGACTCATCGTGATCCAAATCACCGAGATCCTAGTGCCGAACGGACGGCACCTCCGCTGCTCAACACACGACAGCCCGGTGACGCCTCCCACGCCTTGATCCAGCAAGGAGAGAGGGAGAGGTTGAGGAAGACTCCATCCAGCAGCAGCACAACGGCGGCAGGGTGATGGAGGAGCGTGGCATCCAGCAGGCTTCGCCAAGCACCGCAAGAGAGGAGAAGGAGAGAGGTAGGGCTGCGCCAAGAGGGAGAGGTTCTGGTGTTGGGCAGCCCCAAAACCCCCACTATTTATAGGAGGAGGGAGGTGAGCGCCCCATCTAGGGTTCCCACCCAAGGGTGCGGCAGCCCTAGATGGGACTTGAAGGGGCCAAGAGGGGAGAGAGGGGCGCCTCAAGGTGGGCCTTAGGCCCATCTACGCCTAGGGTTTCCCTCTCCCACCTAGCTGCGCCTTGCCTTGGGGGCGCACCAGCCCACCCGGGCTGGTCCCTCCCACACTTATCCCATGCAGCCTCCGGGATGGTGGCCCCACTTGAGGACCCCGACCTCCCTGGTCCCAGACGTTACCGATAAAACCCAAACTTTTTCGTGACCAAACCTCACTTCCTATATATTATTATTTACCTCCCACCATTCCGAACTCCTCGTGACGCCCGTGATCTCATCCGCATCTCAACAACATTTGGTAACCACATACAAACTTCCTTTATAACCCTAGCGCCATCGAACCTTATGTGTAGACCTCACGGTTCGGGAACCAAGCGATATGACCGAGACGTTTCCCGCCAATAACCAACAGCGGATCTGGATACCCATGTTGGCTCTCTACATGTTCCACGATGATCTCATCGGATGAACCACGGTGTCAAGGACTCAATCAATCCCGTGTTCAATTCCCTTGGTCTAACGGTATTGTACTTGCCCGAGATTCGATCGTTCGGTATACCGATACCTTGTTCAATCTCGCTATCGCAAGTCTCTTTACTCGCTTCAGAACACATCATCCCGTGATCAACCCCTTGGTCACATTGTGCACATTATGATGATGTCCTACCGAGTGGGCCCAGAGATACCTCTCCGTCAACCGGAGTGACAAATCCCAGCCTCGATTCGTACAACCCAACAAACACTTTCGAGATACCTGTAATGCACCTTTATAACCACCCAGCATGCCAGGACGCTTGGTACACCCAAAGCATTCCTACGGTATCCGGGAGTTGCACAACTCATGGTCTAAGGAAATGATACTTGACATTAGAAAAGCTTTAGCATACGAACCACGATCTTTGTGCTAGGCTTAGATTGTCTTGTCCATCACATCATTCTCCTAATGATGTGATCCCATTATCAATGACATCCAATGTCCATGGTCGTGAAACCGTAACCATCTATTGATCAACGAGCTAGTCAATTAGAGGCTTACTAGGGACATGGTGTTGTCTATGTATCCACACATGTATCCGAGTTTCCTATCAATACAATTATAGCATGGATAATAAACGATTATCATGAACAAGGAAATATAATAATAACTAATTTATTATTGCCTCTAGGAATATTTCCAACAGTCTCCCACTTGCACTAGAGTCAATAATCTAGTTCACATCGCCATGTGATTAACACTCACAGTCACATCGCCATGTGACCAACATCCAAAGAGTTTACTAGTGTCACTAAACTAGTTCACATCATCATGTGATTAAGACTCAATGAGTTCTGGGTTTGATCATGTTTTGCTTGTGAGAGAAGTTTTAGTCAACGGGTCCGCAATATTCAGATCCGTATGTACTTCGCAAATCTCTAGGTCATATTTTAAATGCTGCTTCCACGCTCCACTTGGAGCTATTCCAAATGGTTGCTCCACTATACGATCCGGTTTGCTACTCGAGTCATTCGGATAGGTGTTTAAAGCTTGCATCGACGTAACCTTTACGCCTAACTCTTTATCACCTCCATAATCGAGAAACATGTCCTTATTTACTTCAAGGGCAATTTTGATCATTGTCCAATGATCCATTCCTCGATCATTCTTGTACCCTCTTGCCAGACATGTGGCAAGGCACACATCAAAAGCGGTACTTAGCATAGCATACCTCAGAGCCTACATCTAAAGCATAGGGATGACCTTCGCCCTTTCTCTCTTTTCTCGCCGTGGTCGAGCTTTTAAGTCTTAACTTCGCACTTACAACTCGTGCAAGAACTCCTTCTTTGACTGATCCATCTTGAACACCTTCAAGATCATGTCAAGGTATGTGCTCATTTGAAAGTATTATTACATTTTGATCTATCCTCATAGATCTTGACGCTTAATGTTCAAGTAGCTTGATCCAGGTTTTCTATTGAAAACACCTTCAAATAACCCTATATGCTTTCCGTAAAATTCTACATCATTTCGATCAACAATATGTCAACAACATATACTCATCGAAATTCTATAGTGCTCCCACTCACTTCTTTGGAAATACAAGTTTCTCATAAACTTTGTATAAACCTAAAATCTTTGATCATCTTATCAAAGTGCACATTCCAACTCCGAGATGCTTACTCCAGTCCTTAGAAGGATCACTGGTGCTAGCATACCTTTTAGCATCCTTAGGATCGACAAAACCTTTCTGATTGTATCACATACAACCTTTCCTTACGTAAACCGGTAAGGAAACTGCTTTTGACATCCATCTCGCCAGATTTCATAAATGCAGCTAATGCTAACATGATTCCGACGGATTTAAGATCGCCACGGATGAGAAAATCTCATCGTAGTCAACTCCTTGAACTTGTGAAAACTCTTCGCCACAAGTCGAGCTTCATAGATGGTGACATTACCATCCACGCCTGCCTTCTTCTTAAAGATCCATTTATCTCAATGGCATGCCGATCATTAGGCAAGTCCACCAATGTCCATGCTTTGTTCTCGATATATCGATCCTATCTCGGATTTCATGGCTTCTAACCATTTGTCGGAATTTGGGCCCACCATCGCTTCTCCATAGCTCGAGGTTCATCGCTGTTCAGCAACATGACCTTCAAGACAGGATCACTGCATCACTCAAGCAAGACGCTCTTGTCGCCCCACGAGGTTCGGTAGTGACTTGATCCAAGCTTCATGATTACTATCATAAGCTTCCACTTCAATTGGTGTAGGTGCCACAGAACAACTTCCGGCCCCGCTACACACTTGTTGAAGTGACGGTTCAATAACCTCATCAAGTCTCCACCATCCTCCCACTCAACTTTCCGAGACAAACTTTTCTCGAGAAAGGATCCGATTCAAGAAACAATCCTATTGCTTTCGGATCTGAATTAGGAGGTATACCCAACTGTTTTGGGTGTCCTATGAAGATGCATTTTATCCGCGGGTTCGAGCTTATCAACCTGAAACTTTTCACATAAGCTGCCGCAGCCCCAAACTTTTAAGAAACAACAACTTAGGTTTCTCCAAACGTGTCGCCTCAACGGAATTACGTGGTACCCTATTAAAGTGAGTGCGGTTGTCTCTAATGCCTAACCCATGAACGATAGTGGTAATTCGATAAGAGACATCAAGGCACGCACTATATCCAATAGGGTAACTATGATGTTCGACACACCATCACACTATGGTGTTCCAGCGGTATTAATTGTGAAACAATTTCCACAATGTCTTAATTATGCGTACAAAGCTTGTAACTCAGATTCTCATCTCTATGATCATATCATAGACATTTTATCCTCTTGTCACGATGATCTTCAACTTCACTCTGAAATTACTTGAACCTTTCAATAATTCAGACTTGTGTTTCATCAAGTAAATATACTCAAGATTCACTCAAATCATCCGTGAAGTAAGAACATAACGATATTCATCAGATGCCTCAAAGACTCATTGGACTGCACACATCAAAATGTGTTGCTTCCAACAAGTTGCTATCTTGTTCCATTTTATTGAAACCGAGGCTTTTCACTATCTTGCCTATGTGGTATGATTTGCATATCTCAAGTGATTCAAAATCAAGTGAGTCCAAACGATCCATCTCGCATGGAGTTTCTTCATGCTTATACACCAATAGACATGGTTTGCATGTCTCAAACTTTTCAAAACGAGTGAGTCTAAAGATCCATCAACATGGAGCTTCTTCATGTGTTTTATACCAATATGACTTATATGGCAAAGGCTACAAGTAAGTGGTACTATCATTACTATCTTATATTTTTGGCATGAAAATGTGTATCACTACGATCAAGATTCAATAAACCATTCTTTAGGTGCAAGACCATTGAAGGTATTATCCAAATGAATAGATTAACCATTATTCTCCTTAAATGAATAATCAGACAGATAGACATAATCCAATCATGTCTATGCTTTAACGCAAACACCAATCTCGTGGTAGAGGGAGCGCATGATGCTTGATCACATCAACCTTGGAAACACTTCCAACACATATCGTCACTCACCTTTAGCTAGTCTCCTTTATTCCGTAGCTTTTATTTCGAGTTATTAACACTTAGCAACCTAACCGTATCTAATACCTCGTGCTACTAGGAGTACTAGTAAAGTACACATTAACATAATGTATATCCAATATACTTCTATCGACTTTGCCACTTTATCATCTACCAAGTATCTAGGTAATTCCGCCTAGTGACTGTTCCCTTATCAAAGAAGCACTTAGTCTCGGTTTGGGTTCAACCTGGGTTTCTTCATTAAAGCAGCAGCTGATTTGCTGTTTGATGAAGTATCCCTTCTTGCCCTTGCCCTTCTTGAAACTAGTGGTTTCACCAACCATCAACAATTGATGCCCTTCTGATTCCTACTTTCGGTGTCAAACATCGCTAATATCTCAAGGATCATCATATTTACCTGATTTGTTATAGTTCATAACGAAGCTCTAGCAGCTTGGTGGCAATGACTTTGAGAAACATCACTATCTCTCGGAAGATCAACTCCCACCGATTCAAGTGATTGTTGCACTCGTGACATCCGAGCACAAGCTCAACGATTGAGCTTTTCTCCTTAGTTTGCAGTGCTAAAAATCGCCGGAGGTCTTATACCTCTTGACGTGGCACGAGCCTGAAATCCCAATTTCAGCCCTCAAACATCTCATATGTTCCACGACGCTTCAAAAACGCCTTTGGTGCCTCAACTCTAAACCGCTTAACCGAACTATCACGTAGTTATCAAAACGTATGTCCGATGTTCGCAACATCCATGCATCGACGCTTGGGGTTCAGACATCGAGCGTGCATTAAGGACATAAGCTTTTTCTCGTCCGCATAATCGCCATCGCTCAACTTTCAACTATATTTTCTAGGAACATATCTAAACAAAGGAAACTAAAGCGCCAAGCCACTTACATAATTTGCAAAGATCTTTTGACTATGTTCAGATAATTAAGTTCATCTCATGAACTCCCACTCATAGACATCCTCTAGTCATCTAAGTGATTACATGATCCGAGTCAACTTGGCCGTGTCCGATCATCACGGAGACGGACTAGTCATCATCGGTGAACATCTTCATGTTGATCGATCCTCCATACGACTCATGCTCGACCTTTCGGTCTCTTGTGTTCCGAGGCCATGTCCGTACATGCTAGGCTCGCTGGTTAACCTAAGTGTTTCGCGGTGTAAATCTGGCTTACACCCGCTGTATGTGAACGTAAGAATCTATCACACCCGATCATCACGTGGTGCTTCAAACGATTTAACTTTCGCAACGATGCACGCTTAGGGGGAACACTTTCTTGAAATTTTATCGAGGGATCATCTTATTTACTACCGCCGCATTTAAGCAAATAAGATGTATAAACATGACAAACATCACATGCAATCAAATAGTGACATGATATGGCCAATATCATATTGCTCCTTTGATCTCCATCTTCGGGCTCCACGATCATCATCATCACCGCATGACACCATGATCTCCATCATCGTGTTCCATGAAGTTGTCTCGCCAACTTATTACTTCTACTACTATGGCTACCGTTAGCAATAAAGTAAAGTAATTACATGGCGTTGTTCAATGACACGCAGGTCATACAATAAATAAAGACAACTCCTATGGTTTCTCGCCGGTTGTCATACTCATCGACATGCAAGTCGTGATTCCTATTACAAGAACATGATCAATCTCATACATCACATATCATTCATCACATTCTTCTTGGCCATATCACATCACATAGCATACCCCGCAAAAACAAGTTAGACGCCCTCTAATTTTGTTTGCATGTTTTACGTGGCTGCTATGGGTTTCTAGCAAGAACGCTTACCTACGCAAAACCACAACGTGATATGTAAATTGCTATTTACCCTTAATAAGGACCTTTTCATCGAATCTGATCCGACTAAAGTGGGAGAGATCGGCACCCGCTAGCCACCTTATGCAACAAGTGCATGTCACCGGTGGAACCTGCCTCACGAAGTGTACGTAAGTTCGGTCCGGCCGCTTATCCCACAATGCCACGAATCAAGATTGGACTAGTAACGTAAGCATATTGAACAAAATCAACTCCCACAACTACTTTGTGTTCTACTCGCAAAGAATCTACGCAATAGACCTAGCTCATGATGCCATCGCTAGGGGAACGAGCAGAAATTCAAAATTTTCCACGTGTCACCAAGATCTATCTAAGGAGAAACCAGCAACAAGGGGAAGGAGAGTGCATCTACATACCCTTGTAGATCGCTAAGCGGAAGTGTTCAATGAACGGGTTGAAGGAGTCGCACTATCGTGATCCAAATCACCGGAGATCCTAGTGCCGAACGGACGGCACCTCCGCTGCTCAACACACATACAGCCCGGTGACGCCTCCCACGCCTTGATCAAGCAAGGAGAGAGGAGAGGTTGAGGAAGACTCCATCCAGCAGCAGCACAACGGGCATGGTGGTGATGGAGGAGGTAGCATCCAGCAGGCTTCGCCAAGCACCGCAAGAGAGGAGAAGGGAGAGAGGTAGGGCTGCGCCAAGAGGGAGAGGTTCTCGTGTGTTGGGCAGCCCCAAAACCCCCACTATTTATAGGAGGAGGGGAGGTGGCTGCGCCACCATCTAGGGTTCCCACCCAAGGGGTGCGGCAGCCCTAGATGGGACTTGAAGGGGCGGCCAAGAGGGGGAGAGAGGGCGCCTTAAGCAGGGCCTTTAGGCCCATCTCGCGCCTAGGGTTTCCCTCTCCACCTAGCTGCGCTTGGACCTTGTGGGGCGACCAGCCCACCGGGCTGTTCCTCCCACACTTAGCCCATGCAGCCTCCGGGATGGTGGCCCCACTTGTGGACCCTCGACCTCCCGGTGGTCCCAGACGCTACCGATAAACCCAAACTTTTCCTAGAACCAAAACCTCACT
>JAHIAM010000162.1:0-26246 GCA_021605205.1 Aegilops longissima | reverse complement strand
AGACTTCCACCAGAGCACCAAACCTTTCTAGTTTACCACCACCACTACTAGTAGAATAGCCAAGAAGGCGCTTTTAGTTCCCAAGAGTTTAAGGAATTTTAGTTGTTTAATCCCTTCAAACCAAAGGAAAACCATATTAAATTATATTGGAAATGATGGTTTATTGGTTTCACTTAGTGCTTTATTTATGTTTATGGACGAGTTCTTATGCTAGGATCCTAAGAGAAACCTCCTGTATTCCTTTGTAATGGGAATGAGAACCTTGGTCAGAGAGAAAGTTTCCTTGGTGGAACTGTTTGGAAGACGTAGAATTTACCCCATAAATTTGAATTAAAACCTAAGAACGTAATTATACATCATGCAAATAATGAAAATATGGTGAGAAAGTAGGATTTACACTGGCCAACCGTTGATAATTGTTCCCGCCTTTCTAAATAGATCCTGATTAAATATATAATCAAGAACGGAAGGTAATCATATTGAATTAAATATTGCGGAATAGTGGAAATTTCAAATAGTGTATTCAATAGTGGAGCACATTTAATAGTGCCCACCTAGTGAATAGTAAATATATTCAAGATAAAAAATTGTTACCACTTACCTAATCCCAAATTAACCTAATCAAAATCTAATCACATATTGTTATATAAAATTTAATTCTATATTGTTGTATCATCCATGCTTAATCATTGAAAGGTTAAAATATTTAAACTTAGGAAGGGAAAGTTATAAATACTAAGGAAAATCAAATATAAGGTGTAGGTAAATCAAACATATCGCATTATCTATAGCCCTAAATAAATGATTTGATATAAACTTTTAATATCTTGGGAAAAAAGACAAGATAACTTAGACCAAAATTTGAAAGTTTATTCAAAGAATACCAAAAATATGGATAAGTATTCAGGTTTGAATAATAAAATTGATCTAGCTTTCATAAGTGAGGAAGCAAAAGCAAGACAGAATAAAGTTTGCAAGAATAACGATTATATTAAAGAGGAAGTGTTGTCAATAGGCCGTTATTTAATAAAGGCAAAGAGTCACTCCCACGACCGAACAAGACAAGATATACTTGAAATTAAAAGTTTGGGGTTAAAATTTGATTATCTATAATTTTAGATGAATATACTCAAGCATTAAACGGTAGCAAAAATACCCCCGTGATTCCCATCAGATCCCAAAGGAAGATTCCAAAAATAATAAGACAAAATAACACAATCATCCAACTACTAATTCAAGTATTAGATAAGCAAAAAGTGTTCAAAGCAACAAAGAAATTGTTTACTATCTGGAATATTGCCTCTACGAAATATTAATTCGAAAATGGAATTAAAGGCTTCCTTGAAGAGACAAAACCCTCCAATTAGTAAGGCAAGATTCAAGACCTTGCCATGAAGCATAGATTATCGCAAAGCTGATGATATTGATAGCATTGAAGAAGTTTAGATATACAAAGAATCTAGAAAGATATCAAAAGAACCCGAGAAAAATAAAGCCAGAAGTATACCACATGGGTATGTTTGAAAGTAAAAGTGGTCTATAAGAATATCCAGAGAAGTAGAATTAATGTGTTAACACACCCAAGATTTAAGAATTTAAGCAAAAATATTGAAAATGAACTAAATATTGTGGTTATAAATATATTCATCAAGGTATGTATATCATAGGAGTCAAAGGTATGACAAGGAAAAATTAGGTGCGTTTTGATAACCTTATTAGATAGAAGATGGGAATCAGAGACAAAGAGATTAGGATTTTTGGAAGGAGACATGAATGAAAATAGATTAATAACCTATATAGCCCGACTAATGATGCCTGTAAAAGAATTTATTGAAAAATGAGTTTTGGTTTCAAACTAAAGGTTTGAAGATTTTAAAGGAACAAATTTGCAGTCATAGAATTTATAGGAAGGCTACTAATAGAAGTAGCTCCAATATAGAGTGAATGTAATGACGAATTGATAGCATGCAATCAAAAGGTATTAAATTTATGAATCCTTTAAAATTCTCAAGAAAGAGCAGGAGAAGAATGGAAGATAGGAGATCTTAGAAAAAAGGAATTAAAGCAACCTGAAAATTAATGCTATCAAAATTGTGAAGGAAGTAAAGATTCGATTTATGAACTATAAAGCTGCTTCAATAGAAGACTGAATCATTTATGTCAATCAGAAATTAAATGATAAGAATAAAGGTATATCTGAATGTATGAAAAGGCTAATTTAGATGAAAAAATTATTGGGAAAGAAGCTAAAGCATATTGAATGGGATAAGTCATTCTATGACAAAGGATTGGCCAAAATTAGAGAAAGAGAACTATTTATCATTAGAGAAATTGCAAGGTTAAAGAAACTAAAAACCATAAAATGTCTGCCACTAGTAGTTCAAGCTTGAAGATAAAATTATAGCATCCGCAGAAAAGAAAAGCAAATGCTATTATTAATAAAAATTTATCAATAATAATAATAATAAAGATAAGAATATTATTCAAAAAGAAGAAATTGTTAGTGAAGAAGAGCAATGGGATATCAATAATAAGTTATTATTAGAAAGTTATGAGGAAGAGGAGGAATTAATAAAAGAAATGTGGTTAGAAGATGAAAGGTATGATGATTCGTAACAAAATAGTGATTTCTATAACTCACTAGATGATGTGGGACTACATAATTTAGACAATGCAATGGAAGCCTTGGAAGTAGAAAGTAGTGGTAAAAGAAGAAGGGGATATGGAGAATCATCTGAAAAAAGAGAAGGAGAAGAGAGAGACTACCAGGACAGCTGGACAATGGCCTCCTTAAAAGATGATTATCAGCCCATATATCCTGTGACAATATAGATACATGGGTACTAAAAGAAGAGATTTTGAAAACCAGCAATTCCAAAATTATAAAATGATGGTGCTATATTAAACCTAGCAGCTCATGATCCAATAGATTGGCCAATATAATTAGCATATGGAAAGGTTTAATAGTACAAAAATATATACAAAATCAGTATATCATAGGCACTAAGGTAGAAGATATGTTAACATATCTTGAAACATTTTTAGGAGAATCTGAAAGTTCTTGGGAACAATGGGTAGAATCATACCTAGTCAATATGAAGAATTAAAAGGGGAAGTAACCCTAATAACTTAAGTAATGTTATCTCAAATATGATCATAAAGGTAAGATCCGAATTAGGTCATACCTCATTGCAAAATGAAAGGTTAAGAGAAATAGAAAATTAACATTAACTAGCTGGAAAGGTATTAAAGAATTTTCCCAGCATTATTTGTATAATGCTACTACTGCTAAACAAGGTTTTAATGTAGGCGAGTAGAAAGATATTTTAATAAGTTGCCTCAATTTCTAGGGTCAATAATATTTGAAGAATATAAAAGGAAACGGCGGAAACGTGGTAAATATATCTCAAGCTGTAACATTTGTTTTCAAACAATTAAGAAAGGTGTGTACTAGTATTCAAGCCCAAAGATCTATGAAGAAATCAGATTATAATTTTGCAATAACATAGTCCAAATACCACTTACATATGGAGAAGAAAGGCATAGGAAAAACAAATATTATAAACCACAAAGGAGAGATAATAGAAATTTTAGAACAAAGAAAAGATATTTCTTAAGAAGATCTGACAATAGAGCCCCATTCTTGCATAAAAGAAATGTAAGAAGATACAATCCTAAGAAAACCTATGATAAAACATGCAGGTGTTTCATATGTAACTCACCGATCATCTAAGTAGAACTTGCCCTAATAAAGACCAGAAAAGATACTCCAAGAAATATGAAGAACAAGAGAGAGTGTTAATTATAGATAGCGTTAATGAAAATATATTAGTATGTGATGATGAAATAAAGGACGATGAGTCAATATATTCAATTATAGAAACAGATGAAGTAGAAAATGAGGCTCCGTAATATGAATCAAGTGAAGATGAAATAGACCTAATAGATGATTTAGCCAGTTTAAAATTGAAATGATGAACCAAGTAGATTGTGAACATGATTGGATTAGAGGAAAAGGTGATTATAACATAAATGTGCTTTTGTATATATTACCCAAGCCAAGATAATAGGTTCACTTGTAGCTTGTGTTTAAAACAAGCATGTGCCTCATGTCTAAAAGCCAATAATAAAAAATGGAGACAAGAGATAGAGTTGGAACCGTAAGAGCTAATATTATCCAAGAGGGTTAGAAATTTAGAAAATAGAATAAATAAGCTAGAAGCAGAGCTAGAAAAACTTAAAGATGAGTTAGAAAATAGTAAAGAGGAAAATGATAATGTTCCAAAAACACAGAAATGAAAGAGCAAATGATAACAGTAAGGGATAAAAAGGAGACAAATTAATACAATTGAAAGATGCAATTACTAGTTTTGGAAACAAATATATTGTTCGATTACCATTCAAAGAAGTGTTAGGAATAAGGATCCCAATTAAGATTGTTCTAAGCCAAATATTTCATATAAAATACTAGCACTATTAGATACGTTGCACTAAGAATATCATCCATGATAAATATTTTATGAGATGTCCCAAATAGTTGAAACTATAGATGATAATAAAGTCAAGTATCTACCGATATGTCGTGAATAAAGAAGATCCATAATCAGCTAGCATATAATATTGAAGCTATATAAATGGCACAAAATATATAATAGATGAAATTACAATAAGAGATTTGTCAAGAATAAATGATGACATGATAATAGGGTTAAGATTTTTACAACAATCTTTACAAACCACAATCATACATGAAAAAGGTGTAACATTTATCCCTTATCAAGATAATGTTCCATAGTATCTCAAGTACGAAAACAAAGAAAGTCCTTTAAAATGTAGAAATATCTAATTTAGATGATGAATATAGCACAAGTCCAGATCCCTTGAATTCTATAAAGACGTAAGAACTTAGTGAGACCATAGAAGAATATCATATAAAATACATGTACGTAATGCATTGGGTTGCAATCATTCTCTCCAAATTGGTATAGAGATATAAAATCTAAAAAGGATATAGATAAGATTGTGCAAAGACTAGAAAGCATACAAATTATTGGAGAAATACCAATGAAGCATTGGGATAAGAACTCTATAGTTTGCAAAATAAATATCATAAATCCAGATTATATAATTAAGTCAGACCAATAGAAGCTACTCCTAAAGATATCAAGAGTTCAAAATGCATATTGAAGAGTTATTAAGAAGTTATAAGAGAAAGCGAGCCCTCATCGATCGCTGCTTTTATAGTTAGAAATCATGTCAAGAAGTTAGAGGTAAATCTAGAATGGTAATTAACTTTAAAAGGCTTAATGATAATACAGCTTGACTATGCATACAATATACCCAATAAGCAGGAATGGATTAATGAATACAAGGAAGTAAATATTTCTCCAAATTCGATTTAAAGGCAGGATTTTGGCAAGTAAAAATGGCTGAAGAATCTATTCCATGGACAGCATTTACTTGTCCACAAGGCCATTATGAATGGCTAGTAATGCCATTAGGCCTAAAGAATGCACCTGCACTATTTCAAAGAAAGATGCAAAATATATTTAATGAAAATCAAGCATTTATATTAGTATACGAGATGATTTGTTAGTATTCTCAAAATCATATAAAGAGCATATAGCCCATCTTGAAGTGTTCTTTCAAAGGTAGAACAAAATGGGCTCATACTATCTAAAAAGAAGATGGAATTTGCAAAGAGAAAATAAATTTTCTTGGTCATGAAATAGGAGAAGGAAAGATATATCTACAAGAACATATTGCAAAGAAAATACTAGAGTTTCTGATAATATGAGTGATAAAAGGTTTTACAACAGTTCTTAGGAATTGTAAACTACGCTAAACTATATAGATAACTTAGCAAAGCTAGCAGGACCTTTATATGCTAAATTAAGAAAAATGGTCAAAGATACTTCAATTCAAGATATAAAATTAGTAAAGGCCATCAAGGAAAAGGTCAAGAATTTAAAACCCCTAGAATTGCCTCTAGAAGACAATTATTTTATAATTGAGACAGATGCATCTAAGGTAGGATGGGGTATACTAAAACAAAAGCCCAATAAATACTTCCAAAGGCGTATTTAAAATATGCGATATGCTTCAGAAGTTACAAATTAAAGACGGTAAATAATATTGATAGAGAAATTTGCAGTGGTAAATGCAATAAATGCATTTAGGTTATATCTAGGATTTAAAGAATTTACAGACTTTAACAGACTGTGAAGCCATATGTCGATATTACAATAAAATTAATAGTAAGAAAAGCTCAACCGTAAGATGGGTCTTATTTGAAGACACCATAGCTGGGAATGGTTATAAAGTTATTTTTGAGCATATTAAAGGGAAGGATAATACCTTACCTGACATATTTTCTCGTGTATCAAATTTGCAGGAATGAAGAAAGGATTATTCGCCAACAAGGATGAATATCTCTTCTTTGGAGAAGAAAATAGGTTGAAAATGTTTCAGCCAAATACATTCAATTTTAAGCCAAAATCCCATATTAAGCTCGATGAAGCCCAAAGATGCATATTGATAACTTTTGGTACCAATATGCTCGTAAAAGAGAGGAACAAGGATATTTTTATCAATTCTCAACAGTTTGGCTGAATATTTTAATGAATTAAACAAAATGTGCCAAAGCCAGAAAGGTTGAAATACCAAAAGGAGAAACTCTATATCTCATATTCGATGGAAATAAACCTGGCATATATTTGGAATGGGAAAATATTATGATTGAAAACTAGATGCAAAAAGAAATGGAGGAGATTTAACATTCAAAAGATATTACAAGATAGATGAGGCCTTACTTTGGGCAAGAAAGGTATTAGGACCAGATTATTATATTGAACCAAAGGCTAAAGACTATATCCAAATGAAAAGAGGCATACCTGCTTCACCAACTCCCACAAAGGGGAGGCATCAAGCTCAAAAATATAAAGAAGGAAGAATCCCAAAATATAAGACATACCAAGAATGCCTTCTAAAGGGCTTGACCCTTTAGACAGTGAATACATGGATCAAGAAATGGATAAAAGGTTTGAAGAATTTTCAAAGATAATAAAGAAAGAATTAAAGGAGGAAATATTAAAAGAATTAAGGCAAGAAATGGATGAAAATTTGAAGAAATAAAGAAAGAATGTGATGAAAATTTGATTTCAATCTGTTAAATGATGAGGATCATATGGACATAGCAGGCATGGGCAGCGCCTGAATAAAGCCCAAATTGCATATATTGATATTGCTATCAATTATTCGGGCTGAGGACCTATACCCAATTCAATATTGATAGAAATTCTATAATAGATCCTTTAAATATTGATAAGGTATTATCAATTATATGGGCAGGAGGACCCCCTGTAAAAATAATAATAAAAAAAGCAATGTCTAATATTTAAACAAGTTAAATTAAATTTAAATTAAATGAATAAGCAGTGTTGAATATTTAAGCAGCCTTGGCATGTATGTACGCATACACCACACAAGGATTCCTAAGGAAGAGCTACCTATCTCGAAGGCATGAAGAAGTGCATCGCAGCGTAAGAAGAAAAGAAGAGCCAGCCAATTATTCACCGAGAGACAATGCCACGTGAAGAAAGCAAATATTCCTGAAGATTGAAGCTTGTCGCACTCTCTCACATTTTTCTATATTATTAGAAGGACACGTGTACCCTAGTAGGACACGGTGCATACTCACCGTGTAAAATAAGTGAAGGAAGGCCCCAAGGCCTCCCTTGCAGCCACCCCTCGGCTATAAAAGGAAACGCTGGCTCAAGAAGAGAAGACACAACACACATGAGAAACGCGGAGACACAACACACAAGAGACACAACACACAAGAAACATTTTCAGCCTATTTTCCAAAGAAGAGATATTCATCCTTGTTGGCGAATAATCCTTTCTTCATTCCTGCAAATTTGATGCACGAGAAAATATGTCAGGTAAGGTATTATCCTTCCCTTTAATATGCTAAAAATAACTTTATAACCATTCCCAGCTATGGTGTCTTCAAATAAGACCCATCTTCGTTGAGCTTTTCTTACTATTAATTTTATTGTAATATCGCATATGGCTTCACAAATCTGTTCAGATCAGAAATTCTTTAAATCCTAGATATAACCTAAATGCATTTATGACATTTACCACTGCAAGAATTTCTATCAATATTATTTACCATCTTTAATTTGTAACTTCCTAAGCATATCTGCATATTTTTTCGCTGCCTTTGGAGAGTATTTATTGGGCTTTTGTTTTAGTATCGCACCCTATCCTACCTTAGATGCATCTGTCTCAATTATAAAATAATTGTCTTCTAGAGGCAATTTAGGGTTTTAAATTTGACCTTTTCCTTGATGGCCTTTACTAATTTTATATCTTCTAATTGAAGTATCTTTGACCATTTTTTCTTAATTTAGCATATAAAGGTCCTGCTAGCTTTGCTAAGTTATCTATATAGTTTGCTGAGTTTACAATTCCTAAGAACTGTTAGAATGTAACATCCCAAATTTACAATTTGAATGTTATACATTAGGTCATCATGCATATCATATTTTTCTCGTGATTTTTCCGATCCTAGAAATTTCACACAACTCAAGGACCCCTGAGAGAGTTGAAAGTTTCAATATTTTCATATTTGGGATTTCTCAAATTTTGAAATAGGATCATTGATTTATTTAATTATCTTCATAAAGTTTTCCTATAAAAAATTAAGAGAGGGAATAATATGACTTTCCCAACATTTAGGAAAATGAAGATATTATAAATAAATCAAATTTGGCTTTTGAAAGATTTATTTTGCTTAGGCAAAAATGAGCATTTTAAAATATATGCATTTTTGCCGCTTTTAAAGTTCATTTTGTTCACTCATTTTTAGGAGTCGGGAAAATTATTTTTATTAAAATCGGAGTTCGCTTTGGTATTTTTCTTAATTGCTTGGTTTAAATTTAAAAAACGCTTCGGGCCAAGGCCCACTGCCCACAGCCTCAGCCCAGCGCCCACCGCTCTCTCCTCACAAGACGCTCACTGAAGGGCGTCTCCCAAGACGCCACCGCCGCTCGGAGTCCGGTCACCCGGCCCTTGCCCTCCCCAAGGCGCGCCACCCTCCTATTTAAGCGCCACCCCCTCTCTCATCCCCAGCGCTCACCCGCTTAAGCCGAGCCTCGCTGCTTCCGCTGCCTCTCCGCCGAGTACGCGCCAACCTCCGCCTTCCGACCTCACCGCCTTGCCGAGCCTCCTGAGCTCGGCACAGAGCCACCGGAGGTAGCTGCTCTGGCCCCGATCCGGGTTTTCTGTAAAACCCGATCCGTCTTTTTAGATATTCGGTTTTTTAAAACCCTAGATGGTTTTTTTTCGGTTTCTTAATTAACGAACGCTCACCGAACTGCTCGCTTCAATGAACGTGTTCGTTGATTAGTTTCGTAACTAACGTCCGCTATTTAATCCGCTCGCGTTTCTTTTAATCGGATTTAATCCGCTTATTTTTCAGATTCGATTTCGATCCGATTTTCAAATCTGTTTTATTTCTTGCTCGCTTATCGGAATTAGGTGATTCAGCTCCGGAGTTTCAGAATCTAAACCGCCGTTCCGACTAACCTACTTTCACAAAGTTTTGCTACTGTAAAATTTTGTCCTAGTTTCAGATTGCTAAACCGAGTCGTTCTTCCCGAGTTTCGACTTCCGATGCTTTATTTGATTCGATTCTTTTGCAACAGTGGTTCTTAAGTTGAACTCTCCGGTTAGATCTTTTATTCGAAGTTTTCCTGTGCATAAGATGAGTACTTATTGTATGCTTGTTGTTTGTCTCATAGATCACCCGGAGTGCGCCGCTTGTTACTTCAATCTCTAGGTCTCATGGATCATCGCAAGGCAAGTAACACTTTGATCATACCTTTTCTACTACCCAGTTTTATTGCATTAGATCAACCTCAAACACTTGCATGTTTAGGATCTAATTAAATTGTGGGTTTGGGAAGTAGATTTGAGGTAGTACCTATTTCTGCTTACTTGTGAAACCTTGGGAGTTACTTCTACGTTGCTTATTATGCCATGCTATGCTAGTAGACGTGGATTGGGTGAGTGATATCCATGATGATGTGAGATTGTTAATTAATGGTTTATCTAAGGTGGCAACCTAAACACACATCCTGGTGGATTGAGGCACCGCTTCCATCAGATTTGCATGTATTTCTTCGACCGCCACCTGTGCTCCAAGGGATCATAAGATTATTCAAACCGAAACTTCCGTAGCAGCCACAAGCCAATTATGGGCCCCAGCGAGTTGACTAAGTTGTGCTGAACTCACGGTAGGCTAGCTGATGTAGGGGATGTAGGTTGGAACGGTCTACCCACATGTAAGGTGCTAGTGCTTCGAAAGACTATGTCTCGGCCATCCGCTTTCAAACACCATGAAAAGTCGAGAACCAAGCGAGGCGATCGAGTCTTGTGGGGAAAAGTGCAAACCTCTGCAGAGTGTATAAACTAATCATGATTAGCCGTGTCCCCGTTATGGACAATTTGAGTATCCGTAATTGAATATCATGTGAATCTCAACATGTTACTTCTAATAAATGTTATTGGGATTTTTGATGAGTACTTTAATTGGGATTGAGGATGTCACAACCATTCTCAATGTTTAACAACCACCATGATAGTTAAATAAAAATTTATTCCTTTGGTGTAGGGAAAATCAGCTTTATGCAATGTAATCAGAGAGCCTTACCACCAGCCATATATGCATGTAGTATAGGCTTATTCCTTCATTGTTTTATGTGTTACATTGCCAGATATTCCATGTGTCAATTGTTGGCTGCAACTTTCACGCTATGCATTTTCATACGCATTTAGTAAGGTGTTAGGTCGTGGTTCTATACTCAAGGATGCCGATGGAGTTGATGGACTCACTTATCTTCCAAGCCTTCCTGTTATTATTAGATGGCCTTAAGCCATGTTATTGTAATAAGTTCCTTGTGGACAACGATGTAATAAGTGTGATTGCTACCGCTATAAATCCTTCAAGCATCTGTGGTGTCAAGATATCGATCCAGGATGACATCGAGCACGTAGACTTGATCCATTCGGTCCGGTCGCTACATAAAACCTTTTATCACTCATATTATCAGAAACTCTAGTATTTTCTTTGCAATATGTTCTTGTAGATATATCTTTCCTTCTCCTATTTCATGACCAAGAAAATTTATTTTTCTTTGCAAATATCCATCTTCTTTTTAGATAGTATGAGCCCATTTTGTTCTACCTTTCAAAGAACACTTCAAGATGGGCTATATGCTCTTTGTATGATTTTGAGAATACTAACAAATCATCTACGATACTAATATAAATGCTTGATTTTCATTAAATATATTTTGCATCTTTCTTTGAAATAGTGCAGTGCATTCTTTAGGCCTAATGGCATTACTAGCCATTCATAATGGCCTTGTGGACAAGTAAATGCTGTCCATGGAATAGATTCTTCAGCCATTTTTACTTGCCAAAATCCCGCCTTTAAATCAATTTGGAGAAATATTTACTTCCTTGTATTCGTTAATCCATTCCTCGCTTATTGGGTATATTGTATGCATCGTCAATCGATTATCATTAAGCCTTTTAAAGTTAATTACCATTCTAGATTTACCTCTAACTTCTTCAAAGATGATTTCTAACTATAAAAGCAGCAGATCGATGAGGGCTTCGCTTTCTTATAGCTTTTAACTTTAATAACTCTTCAATATGCATTTTGAACTCTTCGATATCTTTAGGAGTAGCTTCTATTGGTCCCGACTTAATTATATAATCTGGATTTATGATATTTATTTTGCAAACTATAGAGTTCTTATCCCAATGCTTCATTGGTATTTCTCCAATAATTTGTATGCTTTCTAGTCTTTGCACAATCTTATCTATATCCTTTTAGATTTTATATCTCTATACCAATTTGGAGAGAATGATTGCAACCCAATGCATTCTGTATATGTATTTTCTATATGATATTCTTCTATGGTCTCACTAAGTTCTTCGCCTTTACAGTAATTCAAGGATCTGGACTTGTGCTATATTCATCATCTAAATTAGATATTTCTACATTTTGCAAGGACTTTCTTTGTTTTCGATTTAGATATGTATGGAACATTATCTTGATAAGGGATAAATGTTACACCTTCTTCATGTATGATTGTGGTTTGTAAAGATTGTTGTAAAAATCTTAACCCTATTATCATGTCATCATTTATTACGACAAATCTCTTATTGTAATTTCATCTATTATATATTTTGTGCCATTTATGTAAGCTTCAATATTATATGCTAGCTGATTATGGATCTTCTTTATTCTCGACATATCGGTAGATACTTCAGCTTTATTATCATCTATAGTTTCAACTATTTCGCACATCTCATAAAATATTTGTCATGGATGATATTCTTAGTGCAACCAAGATTCTAATAGTGCCAGTATTTTATATGAAATATTTGGCTTCGAACAATCTTAATCGGATCCTTATTCCTAACACTTCTTTGAATGGTAATCGAACAATATATTTGTTTCCAAAACTAGTAATCGATCTTTCAATTGTATTAATTTGTCTCCTTTTTATCCCTCATCATATCATTTGCTCTTTCATTTCGTGTTTTTTGGAACATTATCATTTTCCTCTTTACTATTTTCTAACTCATCTTTAAGTTTTTCTAGCTCGCTTCTAGCTTATTTATTCTATTTTCTAAATTTCTAACCCTACGGATAATATTCGCTTCTTCGGTTCCAATTCTATCTCTTGTCTCCATTTTTGATTATTGGCTTTAGACATGAGGCACATGCTTGTTTTAAACACAAGCTACAAGTGAACCTATTATCTTGGCTTGGGTAATATATACGTAAAGCACATTTTATGTTATAATCACCTTTTCCTCTAATCCAATCATGTTCACAATCTACTTGGTTCATCATTTCAATTTTTAAACCGCTAAATCATCTATTAGGTCTATTTCATCTTCACTTGATTCATATTCGAGCCTCATTTTCTACTTCATCTGCTTTATAATTGAATATATTGACTCATCGTCCTTTATTTCATCATCACATACTAATATATTTTCATTAACGCTATCTATAATTAACACTCTCTTTGTTCTTCATATTTGCCGGAGTATCTTTTCCGGTCTTTATTAGGGCAAGTTCTACTTAGATGATCCGTGAGTTACATATGAAACACCTGCATGTTTTATCATAGGTTTTCTTAGGATTGTATCTTCTTACATTTCTTTATGCAAGAATGGGCTCTATTGGCTGATCTTCTTAAGAAATATCTTTTCTTTGTTCTAAAATTTCTATTATCTCCTTTGTGGTTTATAATATTTGTTTTCCTATGCCTTTCTTCACCATATGTAAGTGGTATTTGGACCACGTTATTGCAAAAATTATAAGCTGATTTCTTCATAGATCTTTGGGCTTGAATACTAGTACACACCTTTCTTAATTGTTTGAAAACAAATGTTACAACTTGAGATATATTTACCACGCTTCCTGCCGCTTCCTTTTTATATTCTTCAATATATTGACCCTAGGGTCGTGCAACTTATTAAAATATCTTTCTACTACGCCTACATTAAAACCTTGTTTAGAGAGTAGCATTATACAAATAATGCTGGGAAAATTCTTTAATACCTTTCCAGCTAGTTAATGTTAATTTTTCTATTTCTCTTAACCTTTCATTTTGCAATGAGGTATGACCTAATTCTGGATCTTCGCTATGATCATATTTGAGATAACATTCGCAGTTATTAGGGTTACTTCCGCCCTTTTAATTCTTCATATTGACTAGGGTATGATTCTACCCATTGTTCCCAAAGAACTTTTACAGATTCTCCTAAAATGTTTCAAGATATGTTAACATATCTTCTACCTTAGTGCCTATGCTATACTGATTTTGTATATATTTTTTTCTATTCCTTTCCATATGTAATTATATTGCCAATTATTGGATCATGACTTGGTTTAATATAGACCACTTTTTAATTTTGGAATTGCAACGGTTTTTCAAAATTCTTCTTTTATAATTTCAATATTTCCTGGGGTAATTATTAAATATCTTTTCTAGGCCATTTAAATTGTTGGTAGGTTTCTTCTTTCTTTCCTTTACAAATGATTTCCTATTTCTTCTTTACCCTATTTTCTATTCCATGGCTTCCTTGCATTTTAAATTATTAGTCCCCATCTCTATGATTATAGAAATCACATTTTGTTCCCAAAAACCTTTCATCTTCTAAAATTTTTTTAAATTCTTCTCCTATCCTAATTAACTTATTTTTTATATTTTTTTACTAAAATTTCCTTTTTGAATAATATTCTTTTTATTATTATTATTATTATAGAATTTTTTTAATAATTGCATTTCTTTTCTTTTCCCATGTATAATTTTATTTCCGGAATATAGTGGGATATTTTTGGTTTTTAGTTTTTTCCTTCTTTTTAATGATAAATATTCTCTTTCCCTAATTTTTTCCAACCCTTTGTCTAAATATTATTCCCATTCAATATGTTTAGCTTTTTTCCCAATAATTATTTCTCTCTAAAAACCTTTCCATACTTCAATATACCTTTATTTTATATCATTTTTCTTCCTAAAATTCTTTTTTTGAACATCTTTATAATATAAATTAATAGATTTTAAATTTTGATGCTTTTTTTTTCAGTTGCTTAATTTTTTTTCATTGACTCCTATCTTCCATTTTTTTTGTTTTTTAACCAATTTTAAGAATTCTAAATTTAATCCTTTTATTGATGCTATAATTCCCATTCAATTCACCTTTCCAGTATTCTATTATAGCCTTCCATAAATTCTATCTTACTACAAATTTGTTCCTTTAAAATTTATCTTTATTTGGAAACCAAAATCTTTTTTCAATAAATTCTTTTCACAATTTTGAGCTATAAAGGTTTTAATCTTTTTCATTAGTCTCCTTCCTCCTTCTGCTTTTTCGACCCATTTATTAATAAATTTAAACCTTGACCTAATTTCCCTTCCTTCAACCTTTGACTCCTATTATACTCCTTATAATTATTTTAACCACAAAATTTGTTCTTTTCAATATTTTTGACCAAAAACTTTTTAAAACTTAACACTTTCCGGATATTTATTAACCATTTTTACTTTCAAAATCCCATGTGGTTACTTGTCACTTTATTTTTCTTGTATTTTTTGATACTTTCTAGATCTCTTTGTATATTATAACCCAATTATCAATTCATATTTGCTAAATTTTTATGGGGGTCTTAATCTTCCTTACTAATTGATTTTTTCTTTCAAAACCTTTGATACGCCCATTTTTCTTTAATTTTTTGAAACTTTCCTAGATCCTTTCTTTGTTTTTAAACTTTTTAGCTTATCTAATACTTGAATTAGTAGTTGGTGATTTGTTATTTTTTTATTATTACTTTGAATCTTCATTTGGGAGTGGATCGGAGAATCCCGAGGTGACAGTATTTTGCTACTGCTTAATGCTTGAGTATATTCAATAAAATTATGAGATAATCAAAGTTTTAACCTCTTGCACCAACTTTTTAATTTCAAGTATATCTTGTCTTGTATTTGGGAGTGACTTTTGCCTTTACTTAAGTAACGCCTATTGACAACACTTCCTCTTTAATATAATCGTTATTCTTGCAAACCGATTCGCCTTTTTTTTCCCTCTAGCTTATGTAAAGCTAGATCAATTTTATTATTCAAACCTGAATACTTATCCGCAAGTTTTTGGTATTCTTTAAATAAACTTTCAAATTTTTGGTCTAAGTTATCTGTTTTTTCCCAAGATATGTAAAAGTTATATATCAAATCGACGATGATTTAACGGCTATGAGATGAATGCCGATATGTTTAAGGATTTCTTACACCTTATATTTAGATTTTCCATTTTATTACTTTACTGCCTTAACTTCAAAGTTTAAATATTTTAACCTTTCAATGATTAAACGCTGGACCGATACCAACAATATAGGGAATTAAATTTTATATAGCTTAATATGTGATTAGATTTTGATTAGGTTAATTTGGGATTAGGTAAGTGGTAAGGTATGCTTTTTATCTTGAATAGTATTTACTATTCACTAGGTAGGGCACTATTCAAATAGTGCTCCACTATTGAATACACTATTTGAAATAGTATTCCACTATTCACAGCAATATTTAATTCAATATGATTACCTTCACGCTCTAACTTGATTATATATTTAATGCAGGATCTATTTAGAGGCGAGGCCAACAATTCGTCCGGGTTGGCGAGGTGTAAAATCCTACTAGGTACTCACCATATTTTTCATTATGTTGCATCGAGTAGGTTACGCTCACTTAGCAGTTTTAATTGCAAATTTATTAAATTCCCATCGCCTTCCTAAGGTTCCAACGGGAACACTTTCACCTTTTCTCATTCAAACGCCACTGGCTACACAGAACTACACACGCAGGGTTTCTCCTAAGGATCCCTAGCATAAGAACTCTCCCATAAATTCATAAATAAAAGCACTAATGAAACCAAGAAACTAAATCATTTCAACAACATAATTTACATATGGTTTTCCTTTCGGATGCCCGGGATTACACAACAAAATTACCTTCAAACCTTGGCTAACTAAGCGCCTTTCTTGGCTATTCTACTAGTAGTGGTGGTGGCTAGACTAGAAGGAAGTGGTGCCGTGGAGAGGATGCTCCAGTGCTTTGGTTCCCTTTTTGTGTTGTGTCTCTTCTTGAGCCCACCCCTTTTATAGCCTGGGGTGGCTGCAAGGAGGCCTTTGAGCCTTCCTTCACTTATTTTACAACAGTAGTATGCAGTGTCCACTAGGGTACACACGGTCCTTCTAATAATATAGAAAATGTGGAGAGTGCCACAAGCTTCAATCTTCAGAATATTTTTTCTTCACGGGCATTGTCTCTCAATAATTGGTTTTCTTTCTTCTTCGCTTGCCAAATGCACTTTTCTGCCTTCAGATAGGTAACCTTCCTTAGGAATCCTTGGTAAGGAAATATACATGCCAAGGCTGCTTAAATATTCAAACTGCTTATTCAAATTTAAATTTAATTTAACTTTTTAAATATTAGAATTTTATATATATATATATATCCACTTGGATGTATGTTATCATAAAGTTTATTGTTGAATTACCCCTTGGGTAAAGGTTGGGAGGAGAAACTATAAGCGATTTTCTCCGGTTCGATTGAAACTTTGAACCCATAAGTATCTCGTGAGTGTTAGCATTGTGAAAGATTAAATGATAGTTGAGTATGTGGACTTGTTGAAAATCTCTTGAATTGACTCTTTCCGGTTATGATAAATTGCAATTGCTTCAATGACCAGATCAAGTTCGCCCCAATGAAGTTTCTAATTCATGCTTTACCTTTGAATGAATTGTTACTTTAGCGAAGAAATCATATGGCAATATATGTTGTTGTCCTAAAGATAATCATGATGCCCCATGTCTGTATTTTATTTTATCGACACCCTATCTCTAAACATGTGGAATATTTTGATTTTTGGCTTTCGCTGAGGAAAGGAGGTCTAAGCTTGGGGGATTTGATACCCCATTTTGGGCCATGGTTGTTACATAGTTATTGCATTATGGGTTGTTATTACACATTATATCACAAAATTATGCCTTTTTCTCTTATTTTATAAGGTTTAAGAAGAGGAGAATGCGGCAAGGAATTTAATAAAAGCAAATATTAGAGACCTATTCTAACAACCCAAAAGTCCTAAAACTTTTAAGAATATTTTTGAATATATAAAAAATATTGGGCAAAGAAAGCAAGGGGGGCCACCGCCATCCGGGGTGGAGGGCGCGCCCCCCCCCCGCCTTTTTTATGTGCCCCACGCCCATCTTTGCTATATGGTGTCTTTGACCCGAAAATCAAAGGAAGCTGGGCGGGCCTCGAGGCAACTTGGGGGAAAAATCTAGGCTCCGGAGCTGTTCCCCCCGGAGGGGAAATCGCCATCAATCACTAACGGTCCTCTCATCGAGAGGAGGTCAATCGCCATCAACATCTTCACTAGCACCATTCCTCTAAAACCTAGTTCATCTTTGTATCCTATCTTTGTCTCAAAACCTTAGATTGGTACATGGGTTTAGTAGTGTTGACTAGTTGATGCTAGTTGGTTTATTCAAATAATATGTTCAATCCAATTGTAATTAATACTCCACCATTATGAACATGAATATGCGGGAGTAGTTACGCTTGTTCTTGAGGAATCAAGTTTTATAAGTAATCATGTGAATTTGGTATTCGCTCAATATTTTGATGAGATGTATGTTGTCTTTCCTCTAGTGGTGTTATTGAACGGGACTACAAGACACTTCACCATTGTTTGGGCCTTTAAGGCATTGGAAAGTAAAAGTAGCACTAAAAAAAAATAACTTCCGGATGGTATGGTTTGTCACAAGAGGTCGCTTTTGTCATGCATGTACATCCATGACAAATTTATGAGAATCAAGATAGTCATAGGATGTCGGAGAAGGTTCCAACATTACCAAAATTATCATCAAAGTGTCCACTTCCTGACGAAATCGCGGTCCGTATGTTTTCCCAAGGGTGACCGCAATGGCATCCACCGAACGGAACGTTGTTATCGGGTCTGGTTTTGATCCGATAACCGTTAAAGCCCGACTAATGGGGATTTTCCACGGTAAAATCATCATTGGCCCAAAACATGGTTTCCACCGCTGGGAAGATGTCATCCACTATTGGACAGAGGTTTATGATAGGTAGACCGGGGCATGGCCCCAAAGGGCTCATTATGGTGAAAAAGGCCGCCCAATAAAATTAAAGGTGAGCCCATAAGGCCAATTGTGTCAGTCCATTTAAGCCCATGGCCCATACGAGATGTGCCAACGCCCGTTATTGGCCCATTAAAGATTTGACACCATTGCAGCCCATCGCCGGCCGAGCCCATTAACAGCCCGCTATATATTTGGGATCAATATCGCCCGATGAGATTTCGCTCGTTAACGCCCATTTAATGGATGGGCCAATTTTCGTGATGTACATCTTTCGCCTTTTAGCCACCCATTTAAATGTTGGGCTAATTGCGCCCGGTGTTCTTTCATCCTGACGGCCCATAAATCTGATGGGCCATTTGTAGTCGGACCTAGTTTCGCCTTTTAGCGCCCATTTAAGTGTTGGGCCAATTTCGCCCGTGTCACTTTCACTGCTGACGCACCCATAAATCACTTGGGCCATTTGTAGTCGACCTGAGTTTTGGCCTTTAGCGACCTGTTTAAGTTGGCCAATTCTGCCATGTGTCCTTTTCGCCCGTTAACGGACCATAAATGAGTTGGGCCATTTGTAGTCGGGCCTTAGTTTTGTCCTTTAACGCCCATGCCCTTCATGGTCCAATACCAGCCCGCTTTCTTTCGTCGCTAAAGGCCCACAAACACGCTTGGGCGCATTAATATGACCTGACTTTCGCTCTTAGCGCCCATGCTCTTCATGGTCCAAAGACAAGCTCGCTATCTCTTTTGGCTCGCTAAAGGCTCATAAAGATAGTTGGGCCATATGTAGCCCAAACTTAGTAACGGCGTTAACACTCGTGAAATAAATTGGGGCCACTTGTTGCCCGCTTCGATGTTGGCCTGTTAACTAATTCGGAGGTAAGAGGGCGACCATTAACTTTCGCCTAGTAACCACCCATTAACTTAATGGGCCCACTAAAGTTCGTTCATGTCTTTAGGCCAACTTAGATAATTTGAGCCCATTACGACGAGCAAAGGTAACGGCATACAGGAATAACGTTGCACATCCAGATATATTACATGAAATTACATCCACTGGCAATCAAAGATTGATGCCAGGCAAATAAATGAGCAGAACCTAACCATCTACAACGCACAATCTGCAACCTCAAGCATGATGACGCCTCATAAGCATGTGGGAAAGTTCTTGCTGTTTTGCTACATCGTCTCGAAAACATTGATCGCTTGTTGTGTCGCATTGACTCTACACCTCCGATTCATCCACCATTTCCATCATTGCTTCAGCCATTAATTGGTTCCCAAACATACATTTATTCCGTTGCATTGAGATGAGGATACCAACAGATTTAGATGGCGATTTTGGCGGCTTGTATTATTGATAGTGGAGTGTGTCTCACCAACTGATCATAACATAAATTAGGACGAGAACTAAACAGATTAATCATGAGTTATTGCCATATTACCTAGCCTAGATTTACTGGAATGAAACAATGGGGTTGCCTTGTTGTTTTCGTAGTTTGTCTTCTTATCTTCAAAGAGCCGCAAAAATTAACACACTAGCATTGCTATCATTGGCCAAGTCGATAATAGGAAAGCAACATTGACACAACGAACGCTTGGGAAACTACCCTACACCAAATTAACACAATATGGCACAGCTATCATCAGCCGTAAGGTAATACTTAAAGCAACATTGACACAATGAATGAATGGGCAACCAGAGAAGCACTACAATTCAAGAATGTGCGTGATATGAGATAGTACATTCATGCAACTCAAGATGCAAAACTACTAGGCGCTTCCTTACAAAAATCAACATTGCGCCTTTTAACATTTTGCTACAACTAATTTTAGATCAGATAAAGGTTAGATTCACGCCGATTAACAAAATACATGATGATGTAAAATATAGTGATATACAACAGTACTTACATCAAAGATTGGAGCACATGAGAATTCTCGCAAGATATTTTCCTCAATACGATCCCAATGGAGGAAGTCTTGTATCGCTTAACCTTATTTTCTAAAAAGAGATGGGTAAGAAACATGTAGAAACTATGATCGAATGCTATAAAATTTCTTGATGCGAGGATACGCACAGCTTCTTAGAATGGAGTTGACATTCTTTTGCGGATTGGAGCGGACTAGTTCTTTGGCCACCGAATCTTCTTATTATCAGGGAGTTGGGTTTCTTCCTGGAGCAATATCTATGAAAATGGAGTTGGTTTATTATCTCCTGCGCTTGATCTTTTGCAAAGACCTGGTTTGTAACCCTTCAGATTCTAACATAGCGTTTTCCCTTGCATGCCTTATATAGAAGAATGGTGATTCAGTTATAAGACATGCTACAACAGAGATGGAATAGGTACCAAGAATAGATAGGCATGACATATTGACATGTATTCCAGCCATGGAAATAAATGGATGGGTCTAGGCGTATTTCAGTTCTAGATACATCCAGCTTTATCCATTTCTGCGACATTTAATTCGGATGGAGGAGTATGATGTAAGAGCTAGGGATACGACAGACAACACAAAGAAAAAAGCACCGAAAACCCACTCAGAACCAAAGTATTCAAACCCACTCGATATGAGATAGTATACCATGCAGCTCAGATGCAAAACTATCAGGTTTTCCTTGCAAAAATCAACATTGTGGCCTTTAATCATACATTTTGCTACAACTTAATTTAGATCGATAAAGGTTGGATTCACCGATTAACAAAATACATGCTAATGTAAAATATAGTGATATACAACAGGTACTTACATCTACATTGGAGCACAGAGAATTCTGCAAGAATCTTTCCTCATAAACAATACCATTGCAGAAAATCTTCTATATGTTAAGTTTATTTTCTAAAAGAGAGATGGGTAAGAAACATGTAGAAAATATGATCAGCATGCTATAAAATTTCATGATGCAAGGATACGCACACGCTTCTTAGAATTGAGTTGACATATTTTGCCGGATCGAGCGACTAGTTCTTTGGCCACCGGAATCTGCTTATTATCGTGAGGAGTTGGGTTTCTTCGTGCTGGAGCAAGATTCATAAAAACTGGAGTTGGTTTATTATCTCCCCGCTTGGATCTTTTGCAAAGGCCTTGTTTGTAACCCTTCAGATTCTAACATAGTCGTCTTTCCCTTGCATGCCTTGTATAGAAGAATGGTGCTTTAATTATAAAACACTGCAAAGAGAGATGGCATAGGCATCAAGAATAGAAAGGCATGACATATTGACATGTATTCTCCATCCGAAAAAATGGATGGGTCTAGGCGTATTTCAGTTCTAGATACATCCTTTTATCCATTTCGCAACATGTAATCCGGACGGAGGAGTATGGTGTAAGAGCTAGGAATACGACAGACAACACAAAAAAAAACACTAGTTGAATGTAAACCTGTATGCTAGTGGAATACGCATGTAAATAACTAAGGCAACATACACGCGTATGATTGGGAAAATAAGATGGCATTGCAACCGAAAGCACTAGAACAAGACTTCAATGTCAAAAACATGGTATGGTAGATGATGAAGTACATATCGATGAATAACAATGCATAAGATATTCGAAGCATGATGTCCAAATTAAGCAGATGGCATTGCAATAGAGTAGAATGACAAGATTTGAATTTGAAAACATGTTATCATGAATGGAATAGGTATCGAAAACAAGAAGGCATGACATATTTATATGCATGATTAGCATGCTAAGCACATGGCATTGCAAATGAGTAGATACACTCCTGACATTATATGCATGTTGTTCCCATATCACAGTGCCAAGTTAGAGCAAGGACCTTGTGGGTGAAGAGGATTCATCATCTTTCTCGCAAGTCTTCTAAAGAACTCCTTTACATGTTCCATCATATTGGGTATCATTGACATCAAGTTTATTGGCCTTTACATTGTTCCGTGAGGTTCTTGTGGATATACTGCAATTATATCTGACATGCATGGAAGACAACTAGTAGTTAGATTTATGTAATGAGTGCCTCAGAGGAGACGCATTAAATAGTAGGACTGGGTTAACTAGCGTTAAAGTCTCATAAACTAAAGGGAGAACACAAATGAAAGCTATAGAATATGTATCGCTTGTACTTAGATTAACTAGATGGCACACAAAAGTATTAAAGAACAATATAGGTAATACTAGAAGTGGTATATACTATAATCACCATGTGGGATAGCATTGGCTGATGGATGATAACTATGGAACGCTTACCTAAAGAACAAGTATCTTAGCTGAACTATGGAACAACGTTAACTCCTAACAAGACCCGTAAGAGATCAGCATGAATATACTTAATGTGATGATCTATTTTCCATGCTTAGATGAATAACAAAGCCACAAATGTTGCACACAAGTAAGATGAGGGTACAACCTATCCGGCTGCCATTCATAGGAGGAGCATCATGTGCGATTTGTCGATGGCCCGCAGCTTGTTGTGCTGTCCATGTCCCACGCGATCGATGCAGTGGAACTGCTGAGTGGGGACTATAGCTCCTTCCGTGTATGCTTCCTTGTTGGAGAAGCTACGTGAGTCGAAGACGTGTCCAAGATGCGATAACGATAATGTTAAGAACGATATCTCTTTGATCTAAGAAATACACTAAGAGATCAACAGAAGGTACGAGAGTGGTCACACGCTGCTGATCAAGACTAAATTGGGGTCACACGATTTTACTTTATTTTGGCATCGTCCGACCACGCCGGATAGTTGGTGCCTTGTGCCTCCCGCCGACACTGTTCGAATCTTCCCCAAGAGCCAGCGACCAAAAGCAGAGCAGCTCGCCTCCTTCTGTGGGCCCTGCCGAACTCGCCTCCACCCCACCGACCGTTCGGTTGCGCCCCCCTGTGCCAATCCACAAAGACTTCATTATCCAGATCCGCGGCAGATTCTTCAACCCACGCAACTCTAAAAGATATCCATCTGCCGCCATGGCGAATTTGCGGCTCCGACCTTACGCAGACACCAGCCAACCCAGCCTAGGAGCTCCCCCGAGGGGTGCTTCCCATTGGGAATCGATTGACCTTAATAAAATTCGATAACCGACGCCAAATAAAGTGATTTGAGATGAGGGTGCACCTATCCGCGGCATGGTGAAGTAGGCAGGTCCACGCCGAGTCGGTGAGGCCGGCGCGGTTGGTGGCGACCGCGGCAGGAAAGAGCGATGTCGCGACGGTCGATGGCTATGCCGCGGGGACTCGACGGATCCGGAGTTGAGCTCCGCGCCGTGAACAACGGGGGGTGAATCGCTCCGATGGTTCACACGGCCATCGAGCAACACCAAAGAGACGGAGTAAGAGGCAAGCCCACCACGACGGCAAATGGACAACGCCCGCATTAGGGGAGGAGGCCGAAATTGTGCGGGGGCTCCATGGAGGGGGCTGAGGTTTCTGCTCGAGAAGGAGCTTCCGGGAGAAGGAGATTTGAGCCCACGAGGAATGAAAGGTGGGGGTGTCGTACTAGAGTAGGGGTACCGTATCCCTAACTTGTGCACGGGCAGTTGCAGATCTGCAAGGCTTGCCGGTGATCACAAGGCCCCTGCAAGAGGAGCTTGCCTGAAGGTCCTCCGGGTTCCTTTGGAGCCATTCAAGAACAAAGTATTCAAGCCAAGGAGACAAGGCCCGCAAGAGGAGCTTGCCGAAGGCCAACCAAGGCATTCATGGAACTTGCCGCGACCGCTGCCGCAAGGCCCAAATGAGCACAAGCTTCCGGACACGATAAGCGACAACTGCAGGCGCTGCAGCCGATACCATCAGATTCCGGCCCAAGACATCCACCAACGTGTCGCCTGACCTTTCCAAGCCGTGGCAAGAGGTGTGCGGCCAGCGGGCACGGAGGCAAGCGGCCGACAAGATTGCCATCGTGGCAAGCGGTGGCGCCGACGGTCCTTTCAGACTGCTTGGCGACGTGGACGGCATTTAATGCCTTTGTCCCTCGCTGTCAGGGTTAGGTATGATACATCGTATCAAGTAGTTGTACCAACCGCAACTCATTTTCCATTTTTACCTTGTCTACGCTGCACTCGTCGGAGACCCTTACATATAAAAGGAGGCCCATGCGCAACGTAGAGGGGGTTCAAGACACTCACGCCGTCTCAAGTAGCAGCTAGTGTGATCGAGCACCCGCCTCGAGCAAGAACACAATATACTCGACATGCAGCAGGAGGTTATCTCCGGAGAGCTCCGGCCGGGTAATGCTCGGTAGCTGCCGATCCGCTTCTTCGGCGATTTCCGCTCGCCGAACCGAAGGGCCTGCACGCCGTCCCATAGGTGTTCGTGGATCAGCTTCTCGACATCTTGGCGCGCTGAGGGCGCCGAGATTGTGTGAACTCTGATCCGACGCTCACACGAAGCTAGATCTTCATTTTTTCATCGACATGCCACCGAAGAAGAAGGCTCGAGGCAGCTGTTCCATCCACGCCGATCCCGCCACCACCGGAGCAAACGGGTGGGGGTAGACGCCGCGAAGAACGGGCGCCGACAGGAGACCACGGTGCTGCCAGGTCCAGGATAAGGCTGCAGACTCAAGGCGTCCTGTGACATGCACCACGCCCATCTCAGGAGGTGCGGACCGAACGCCATGGTACTCGCAGCACCATACGCTCATGGGCCAAGATCGCTGTGGATCTCGGATGCTCAAGACCAGCATGCACGCCAACAGCCGGCACGAAGCGAGGCATCGGTCGCTCGACGGGATATCGCTCCTTCTAACATAGTTAGAAGTCCGGCATATCCCGCCCTTGCACCGCTTCGCCATCGCCGCCCACCACTCAAAGCAGGTTTTGGCAAGAGCTCAACCGCTCCGGATTACCCTCCAACGGCGGATAAGATCGGCGAATGGAGGCCACTATTCGTAGTCTCATCGGCTTTGCTAACGGCGACACTCCGCGCAGCCGAGCGACGCTGCCGCGTAGGACTGCCGGCACGAGCCGATGGCGAAAACCGTGGGGTGCAACCACCATGCACTTCCACCCGAAGGTTAAGATCGCCGACCGCCGGATCCACCTCGACAATGACTCCACGCGCCATCGGATCCACGAAGCTCGCCACGATCAGCCAAGTTCTTCAAGAACGACAGAAGAAGACGCCGAACTCGTGATCGAGCGCCAAGAGAAGCGCGCCAATCTCTACCAGCGGTTGGGCCCTTCGTCGACATGCATGCGCCAGGGGAACCAGCGACTGGCCGACGCGTAGGTTGCCCCTGCTCACTCGTGGAGCTGCGGCAAGTCCAAAGGGCCCATCACGAAGAATTTCGCCGACGATTATGCAGAAGTACGACGGCAAGTCGATCCGTCGGAGTTCCTCAGATCTACACCATCGCGTGCAAGCGCGGAGGGAAGGACGACAAGATCCTCGCCAACTACTTTCCGCGTACTCAAGCCCAATGTCGATCTCGCTCATGCACTTGCCGGACAACCCATATCCTCCTCGACAGATTTATGCCATCAGCTTGTCGCCCTACAGCGCCACAAGCCTCATGGCTAAGAGAGCGACCTTCATCTCC
>JAHIAM010000161.1:0-28348 GCA_021605205.1 Aegilops longissima | reverse complement strand
ATGCCAAATTATGTTATTGATATTTTGAACATACTTTTATTTTCTAATTTGAAATTGATAGAATTGATGTAACGCTTATCATCTTTGTTTATACACGCAAAACATGTCATCTCTCGCTTTGTTTAGGTGATATGCCCGATGGCATGCACAAGTCTGTCAAGGCGTGAGACAAACCCAACATATATTGCAGCAAAGAAGGCAAAACATCTTGAATATAGCGACAACCCCAAAGTCTTGTCTTGATGCAAGGTTCAAGTTACTTGAGATTAACAAATGACAAGCTCACGTAATTCGTTGTCTCAATCAGTTCGACTCTTCAGTCCCAAGTTCTAGCAGAAAGGCATTCGCAACTCAACTTCGACTTTTGTGAGCTTCAACAGCAAGAAGGTAGTTGCCTGAGTCAAGTTATAGTTGCATGCTTCTTTATATGTAGTCTCACAGTTTGACGTGACACTAACACTTCCTATGTTTGTTGTTGGACTAGCACCTAGGCACATGGAGGAAACAAACATCGGATAATGCTCGATAGGTTAATTAAATCCAGAGAGGAAGAATGGAGATCCGCTTTTGAGGCAGGTTTAAAAGGCCACGTGATGCTACGTAGTCAGCCAAGTTAGTATCGAGGCAGCGGTTGTTTGTTAGGTGTCATGTACATATCCTCCCAACATGGATTCAAGACAGAATGACAAAGACGAAACCCAATTCAACACCTTCCTCGACCATTTATCTGTAAGTATGTTTATGTATGGAAACTAGTAATATTGTCTTGCTCTCGTCCAATACTTTCTAGGTTGCTGATAATGAGACTCCTATAATTTTCAATGATGAGGTTCAAGTTGATAGCCAAGATGATGCAAACTGCAAGCTTGCACCCATGTTTTCAAGTCCGCTCAGACACAAGATCGGTATAACTTGAGGAAAACTCACTTTCAAGGCAAGGCTAACAGTGAACTTGCCCAAACATCTCAAGTGGAAAATATATCCGATGAAGACCGGAGAGGCCTCATAAACACCGGTCCGATCCAAGTATCGTAGATACATTATATATATGTCATCGATCACATGTTGAAGTCCTATTTACGCATGTGCCATACAAATCTATCTTCTTGTAGGTGAACTGTTCAAAGAACAAGGCCAACCGCATTTAAAGTGAAATTCCAACAGATTTGATTGTGATCTCGTAGCTATATTGCACACCTCGAGGCTCTTTTAATTAGCTGTTGTTTCACTCTTTTCGCTATACCATATTATCAGATCTATATTGACTTGTTCCAAATGCGAGGAAAGCCCGCAAGGACCAAAAAGTACCTGAACCAAATGCTGTGGAAATCTTCAAGGACTGTCACACCAGCAAGAAGAAGGGCATGACTACACCGCCAAAGCCAACGTTGTAAGTCCTTAATTCTCATGCCTTTTAACTACTACTTACTCGACTTGTGCCGTGAACTGCATGGTTTGCAGCAAATGTCTATTACTCTTTTTTCAATTTTATACACAATTGTCTTAGCGTATCATTGCACCTTACAAGGTTTAAAAGAGAGGAGTGATGTTCCTTTGATCTTGACCCGTAATCTAGTTCCGGATCGGACTTGCCCACACAATGTTACAATTGCCTCGTTTGTCCTGTTCTCGCTTGTTTTGTGATATGAATGACGTCATACTATGCTTACAGTATATAAACTTCGCCTCTTCATCCTTAGCCCTCAATACAATGTGAAGAAATAGACAATACATTAGCGATAGTAAGATGGTCATATGTTTGGAACATGGTTTTATTATGTACTTTGCAATAAAATACAACTAATATTTTACATAGGTTCACCGTAATAAGTTCCATATATAGACCAAAGCTATTTTCTCTGGTTTTGTTGCCTCCTTAATATCTTCTCGCTCGTACTACTAATGTAAAACCTCAACTTTTCAAAGGAGCTATGGAAAAATGAGGGAACCGCCACCTTCCAAGGTGGCGAGGCAACTATAACCGCAATGCCATCTCTTGCTGCAGCGGGGTCAAGACTCGTCCACCAACAAGGCTAAAAGCACGCCTCCTGTGTAATACTGGGTTGGTTGTTAAGGCAATATCGTCCAAACTGCCTCATGATCAAGATATGCAAGCTCAAAGCAATGTTGTATCTCGCGGCCCGCACACAAGTCCATTCCCTAACAGAGACCCTTTATGAAACAAGGGAAACATTGCTCAATGTCGCCAAGATATGCATGGTTTTGAAACCAGACTATCGACATTTGCTATGTTGTTCAGAGCCTAGGGAAATGAAGGCGAGGGTTATGGTGCTCCATCGATTGGTCATAAAGATGAAAACGTAATAATACCAAAGTCAAATGAACCGAGCTTCAACTTCCGTGGTGCATTTATCTGCTAGACCGTAAGTTTTATGCCAACCTTCCTTTTGTTATATAGTTGTAATTGCTTTGGTGCGATACAAAATGTATTCTTAACGCAGCCACCACCTGAAGAAACAGCAAGACATTTTGTATAGTGTAGGGTGTTCCCTATTTGCACCGGTGGTGATCTTTGATGCAGAGTGGATGTAATCTGTAAGTAATCGCTTTAATAGCCTACCGTTAGTTTCGCCTTATTTATTTCCTAGTCTTATTTTTCCTCTGGTTTGCTAGTGGCCACAACTACCATGGGCCATATATACGGCCGAGATCCATGGGTCACCCACGGGCCGCCGATAAATGGGCCTCAGAATCGTGGGCTCGCCGCCGGATAAATGTGTCTACATGGGCCATAATCGGCGAATTGGTATCGCCCAAGACGGTAACAGTCGTTAACAGGCCGTAGGACAGCAAAGGCTTAATTCTATCATGGCATAACGGGTTGTTAATGGGCCGTAATATAGACGGCCGGAAACGCGTTAACGGGTTAACAGCGTAAACGGGCCGATTTCGCCATAGGCCTAATTTGGCCCATTAGGGTAACAGCCAAGAACGGGTCGATTTCGCCATGGGCGAATTTGGCCCATCAGCAATGAACAGCCAAGAACGGGTCGATTTCGCCATGGGTCGAATTTGGCCCATTAGGGGAACAGCCGAACGGGCCTAAGTAATCGAGGGTCAAAAGGAGCCTAAGAACGATGGGCCGCCAATAGGCCAAAAGCTAACATCGAGTTGAAACGCCCATGTAAATCACGGTCCGCTAATGGGTATAAAGAAAATTATCGTCTATTGCGGCTAGACTCACCATGGGCCCAGTAATGGGCCGAAAGATACGAAGGCCTCATATGGGCCGAAAGACGTCGTGGGCCATACATGGGCCGAAAGTGAAATGGGTTGGTATTATATTTGACGGCCCACATGACGTTGTTGGGACGATTTCCTTTAGGGCCTAACGGGCCTTGAGTTAACGGGCCGTAAAATGGGCTATTTGCGAAGAGATCGTTAACAAGCTTTTCATGGGCCAGCCCGTTAACTTTTGACCAAGTCAAACGGGCCGGCTTTGTAAGCTAAATGGGCCACTATTGGGTCGTGCCACGTGTCGACATATCATAGGCGCCTATCTGACCCACTGACGAGCTGACACGTGTTTCGTCCGGCCAATAAGAATTTTACACGTGGAAATTTCCCATTGGTCGGGGCTGTTAACGGGTTATCGGATCCAAAACCCGACCCGATAGCTTAACGGCGTTCCGTTACGGTGGATGCCACATGTCGGTCACCCTTGACGAAAGCACTTCGGACGCTACGATTTATCGTCATGGAAGTGGACACTTCCGTGATGATAATTTTGGTAATGTCAAGGAACACTTCTACGACAAAGACAGTATGACTATCTTGATTCTCGCTATAAATTTGTCATGGATGTACATGCATGACAAAAAAGCGACCCATCGTGACAAACACGATCATCACGGAAGTGTATTTTTTTAGTGTATGGTGGCGCCGCCTTTTATGCGGTATGATTGGATAGTGAAAATATTCCAGTGGCACTTTTGATTTACCCACGTAATGGTTGAATTGCTTGTTTCTATGAATTGAGTTCGCCAATAATGTGAAGGATGGCAGTCTTTTTATCCTATTGTAGATTGCTTAGATCTCGATATGCCAAAAGTAATCGCATGAAATATACAGAGCCAGCCAGTGATGTGTTTGGCTACAACTAGTCCGACTACACGCCCTCATATAACATATCAAGGACGCACCATCTTACCAGATTAACCATTCGACTTACCCATGCAAAGGTGGGAAGAAAGAAGTATTGGGACTACGATCCAAGCAATTGATGCCATGGACTCCTTCATACAACCTTGTGTTTAAAAAGAAGTTGCAGTGTGCCTGCACAAAGAACTAGCGTAAGTTCGCCACCTGCTTCTCGAATTTTAGTTAGCCACTTATTGCAAAATTGTTCAATTATGTTGCTTGGCTTAATTTAGTTTGCTATCGATTACATAATGGCACAGCTCGTTAATCATATTGTAGATCGCACCTATCTATGTGTTTGATACTTACCGTTAAGAATTACCTGTTTGCCTTAACTTAAATATCTACTTGTTTGTTTAACTGCTGGCAGCTGCAACAGCGGGTTACAATGATGTTAATAACTACTTTTCAAAGCATCCAATTGAAACTCTTTAATTCCTTGTTTGTTTAACTGGTTTGCTATTATAACTCCCAGCTTGAGATGTTTTGCTAACTTCAACTTTTCTCAATCCAATCGAACTTTAATGGCAAAATAGGTTAGCCCAAGATCAAAGAGCGAGGTCCCCATGGACGTTGCATCATCCCACAGAAGGGCACCGCCCAATCGCATTATGAATTGCCAATTGTTGATGCTCTAGAGGCTAAACTAGTGGTAGAAAGAGATTCTGCTTCTGCACTTAGAGATGAAGTTGACATGTTGAGGAAGCAAACAGCAAAATCACAAGCAGTACTCAAGACAACCATTAAATATTTGGTGGATTTCAGAATGAAGCAAACTAAGACTGACCAGATTGTTAAGGTCCTGAAGGAAAAAAGGAAATTAAATTCCTACTTGGTAAATCATAGGTGAAATGTTCTTTCCATAGTTGAATTACCTTTGTGTTGTCTGTTCATGTAATCAATCAAACCATTTGTTTTAGAGATCATGTAATAATTTTTGTTTTTGTTTTTTGGTTTGTAATTTTATTTGAGCACAAGTCTGTATTAATTGATAAGACTCGGAGACATTTCATTTGGATTGTTGTGCCGCACCTACAAATATGTTAATCGGGCTGAATGTGCATTCAGCAATAGTAGTATAGATGGACCATAAGTGGCACGATCGAAAGGACCAAGATGCTGGCAAAAAAAGGATGTTGTTGTAGCCAAAAAAAGTACAATGCTTGGCTTATGTATGTTAGTTGATATTATTGATCCATATACTCTATAAGTGTTTATATGTCTATTAGTTCCGTACATTCTGGTTGATTGACTCGGTATTTGAATCTTGATACATCGCTTGTGTACATATCTAAATGGGAGTACACATTATGTCATGTGACATTTGAGTTGGACATGAAGTGTTCCAAATATTCAATTCACCTTAAACTGGATTCTAGTTTCTGAATTTGAGTATCGGCATTTGTAAACCATATTTATATATGACAAAGGAATACATGTTTGTCGTCTTTTGAAGATATATAAAACACATAGAATGATTTATAAAGATTCATATAGGAATACAAATGGATTCAATTTAGTTGCTGTGGTAAACGTGGATGCTTATTGTCCCAAAATTCAAAGAAAAAAGAAAATGTCCACTCCCACGCCGGCTGCCCGGCCAAGTGTTTGGGAGATGGAAATTACCGTCACCCATTACACGGACAATCCATCGCCCGATTTCCACCGCTTCTAAATATGGGTAGGTTAGTAACTTCAATTAGACGTGACACGATCGCCTCGAGCCCATTCCGACTCGTGGGTGTCAAACATGGGCAAAACTAATTTGATTCAAGCTCGTCCGAAAGACCTCTGCTTTCCCTCCATTCCCCATACACACACGGTGGGCGGCAAAACAAACTCTCCTCGTCTCAAATCGATGTAGGCTAATATTTTAAATAGGGCGATGCGAACTTCCATCGACGTGACACAACCACCCTACCTGTCAGCCCCTGCTCATACACCGTGGGCGCCAACCATGGGCAAAACACCTCTCTCGCCTCAAATAGTTACCTGCAAATATTTGGGAAGCGAGATTACCGCCCTATCCCCAACCGACGAGACGCCCAAATTTTAAACGGGGCTAAGTTCAGAATCTTCCCATATTTCAGACAAAGGCCCCAAAAACATGGTTCCCGCATCTCTCCCTCCATTTTCCCATTCATACACCGTCTGCAAGAACACCCCATCCCCACACCAGCCTCCGCTCGCCACCCCATCCATCGCCGCCCCCTCCACCACATCCATCACCACCGCCCTCCACCATGCCGGAGCGCCTACTGAAGACCGTGGTCGCCCATCGCTAGAGATGGACGTTTCTCATCCACGGCGACGGACCAATAGCCTTGCATTGGAAAAAGTCCAAAATAAACCCTCGAACTCGTAGTTTAAAGCTAAATCGAACCTCGAACTTCCAATCCCCAAATCAGACACCAAACTCTTTGATCCCGGTCTATTTTAAACCTTTAGAGTATTTCACTGTATTCGCTAACATGGCAAGTTAAACTGGCCGCCCATTAGAGCAGTAGTAGCTTGTGGGCCCGCCTCGCTATGGTTTTTTTTTCATTTTCTTTTATCCTTTCCTTCCGTTTTTTATTTTCATTGGTTTTCTTTTGGCTTTTTTTTCCTTTTGTTATATTTTTTCCAAATACATTATGTACATTGTTACGCTTTGCCATTGTTATGATTTCAACATTTTTCAAATATATTATATACATTAACACGCACATGAAACATTTTTGATGCACTTTCGACATTTTTCAAATACATTGTGTACATCTTTTAAAATACATGTTTCCAACATTTTTTAATATACAGTAAAAGTTTGCCAAATACACGCTTAATATATTTGAGATGGCAAAAACATTTTATACAACTATACAAACACTTTGTACATTGTTTACAAAGTTTCTCCCATTTTTTAAAAAATTAAAAAATTCAGACTTTAAAATTTTGTTCAGGTTTTAAAGTTAGTTCTTTTTTCAAACATGTTTATGTTTCAAAAGTGTTCCCATTTTTTCAATGTTGTTCATCTTTTTAAAGTGCTCCTCTCAGATAGAAACATAAAAGCGTTTAGATCACTATATTTATTTATGGAGGAGTATTCAACATTTTTCTCGCACAGTTTTTCAGGTTACAAAAGCCCATTTTTAAAATTCTCCTAAAGTGTTTGCATTTTTATTTAGTTCAGGTTTCAAAAAATTCTAGTTTTTCAAAAACATTATGTTTAAAAAGTGTTAACTTGTTCAACATTGATTTTGTTTTCAAAAGTTGTTCCTTTTCACCAATTGTTTACGCTTCCATATTTTTTTGCCTTAAAAAGTTTATTCCTAATCTGTATACTTTATGTGTGTGATTAAATATTTCGATCATCTCGTAAAGTGACCAGCAGCAATTTATTCTTCGCTATGCCATTTAGTTCAGCAGCTCCACGTGGTATGTTCGACTCTCCCTGTTGTTTATTTTCCATAATGATTTTTATATGTCACGGTTATGATAAAAGACAAAAGATCGCTTCACACGTGGTTGGCTGCTCTTTTTTAAAAGACACGGGTTTGCCGCTTTTGTGCAATCAACAGTTGACTATTCTTTGGTATTTTATTATGCGCCTCAGACACAAAAAAGAAATAAAAATAGATTGAACAAAAGAAATAAAAATCTGGCTTCGCTTTATTGGGCCGCCCAACAAGGCAGAATCGCCAACAATCCCGGATTCAACCCGCCACATCGACAATCCCTGTTTGGAAACGCCTCAAGGTACAAAATAGACCGATCGAAAAGTTTGGTGTGCTGATTTCAGGATTGAAAATTCAGGGTTCAATTTAGCTTTGCTCACGAAGTTCAAGGTTTATTTTAGACTTTTTCCACTTGCATTGCGCCCTCTCGCTTCATCGGCGCCAGAGTCCTTTGCCGGGCCGCCACACGACCTTTCTTCCACCAAGAACGGGACTTATCCTCGATGCACCCATCTACCGTCAGCAGATCTGCTTCAACGCCACCGACAGCCATCGCGACTCTCGATGCCTACACGGCGCCGCAAGAGAGGTGGTACTTCATATCTCCTCAACTTTTGATCTCAACCAGAAAATAGATCTTAACTTGGTTACTATACTTTCCTTTCAGCTCTTAGAATTTAGTTCTTAGTTCAAGCAACCAATAGATGCTAAATATCATTTCTCCGGTTTGCAGCTTCAAATCTGCCATGGCACAGCCATAATACGGTTTAATTGATCATGCTTAGGGTTTAATTGATCATGTTGGTTCCATGGTGGTTTTTTAATAGAAATCGAGGGGAAACCTCTTTGCTAAAAAAATATGCTTAGAGTTTCCTTTATGATCACTATACCATCGTAATACGTGCTTCATGTCATAATAACGCTGCTCCACCCATCAAGCTAAACAAGCTTAGTTGTTCAAATACGAAACTGATATTATTAAAACAGAGTTGTTTAATTGGTCAGCTAAATGTTCCTAAATTAGTTTCGAAAATGCATGTTCGCCGCCGGGTGTGTATCTCCGTGTGGTCCGTCAAGATGGTTGGGGAGGTGAACTTTGCATATGCAGGGTTTACAGGAGACACTCTCCGAGTAGAATCCGCAATGCATTCCATAGATAATCTGACTACTTTTTATGTTTTCATGAATCTCGATTCTAACAGCATCATAATGATTATGAGCTTGCGCGCATGAAAAGAATAAAGCGTAACAATGCCATGGTTGTCAAACTTGGCATTAAGGGACCAAATCAAGTCTGATGCAATGCAATGCAAACGCTTCTTTGATACGCCCATTTTGCATCATGATTTTATATTGATATTTATTGCATTATGGGTTGTTACTTCACATTATGTCACAATACTTATGGCTATTCTCTTATCTTACAAGGTTTACATAAGGAGGGAGAATGCCGCAATGGAATTCTGGGCCGAAAAGGAGCAAATATTAGAGACCTATTCGCACAACTCCAAAAGTCCCAAACTCCACGGAATGTCTTACAATAAATAATAAAAATCCTCGCTAAAGATGAAGGCCAGGCCCACACTGTCCACGAGGGTGGGGCGCCCCCGTGACACGCCTCTACCTCAGGCCCCCCGTGGCTCTTCGATGACCATCTTCTTCTATATGAAGTCTTTCGTCGAGAAAAATAAGAAGCAACCTTTCGGATTTAAACTCCGCCGCCACGAGGCGAACCTTTATGAACTAATCTAGGGCTCCGCAGAGCTGCTCGCCTGGGGACACTTCCTTCGAGGGGGATATCATCACCATCGCTATCACCAACGCCTCCTCTCATCGAGAGAGGGCAATCTCCATCAACATCTTCACCAGCACCATCTCATCTCCAAAACCCTAGTTCATCTCTTGTATCCAATTCTTGTCTCCAAGTCCGGATTGGTACTAGTAGGTTGCTAGTAGTGTTGCTTACTCCTTGTAGTTGATGCTAGTTGGTTTATTTGGTGGAAGATCATATGTTCAGATCCTATATGCATATTATTACCCCTCTGATTATGAACATGAACATGATTTGTGAGTAGTTACGCTTTGTTCCTGAGGACATGGGAGAAGTCTTGCTATTAGTAGTCATGTGAATTTGGTATTCGTTCGATATTTTGAAGAGATGTATGTTGTCTGGCCTCTAGTGGTGTTATGTGAACGTCGACTACACAACACTTCACCATTATTTGGGCCTAGAGGAGGGCATTGGGAAGTAATAAGTAGATGATGGGTTGCTAGAGTGATGTAAGCTTAAACCCTAGTTTATGCGCTGCATCGTAAGGGCTGATTTGGATCCATATGTTTCATGCTATGGTTAGGTTTACCTTAATAATTTTGTTATAGTTGCGGATGCTTGCAATAGAGGTTAATCATAAGTGGGATGCTTGTTCAAGTAAGAACAGCACCCAAGCACCGGTCCACCCACATATCAAATTATCAAAGTACCAAACGTGAATCATATGAACGTGATGAAAACTGGCTTGACGATATTCCCATGTGTCCTCGGGAGCGCTTTTCCTATTATAAGAGTTTGTCCAGATTGTCCTTTGCTACAAAAAGGATTGGGCCACCTTGCTGCACTTTATTTACTTTTGTTACTTGTTGCTCGTTATAATTTATCTTGTCACAAAACTATCTCGTTACCACTTATTTCAAGATTTGCAGAGAATACCTTGCTGAAAACCGCTTATCATTTCCTTCTGCTCCCTCGTTGGGTTCGACACTTTTACTTATCGAAGGACTACGATAGATCCCCTATACTTGTGGGTCATCACTTCACCTATGATTCATGCTCGTAATATGATCCTAACAGGATTCTGAGCTAGAGGGAGACCTAAGTCAATGTAGCTCCCTAGTGGAGGAGTCGAGGAAGATGCCCTATCTTATTCACCCATCAAGGTACTTGCTCTAACTTTCCAAGGTTACATTACTCTCACATATCTTGCAACCGATGCTTTGCATTGCTTCTACTTTGTTGAGCTGCCATTACCTTATTTTACACATCGTATGTGAATACGCCTCGCCTATCCATTTTCAAAGACATATTCCATCTGTCATCATACCATATTTATCCATTCAAATGTTGTTCTTGTTTATCGACGCTCAAAAGGAAGAGGGCGATTGCTGATCGTGGAGGAGCACAAGCAAAGTATTTGGAAAAGGTAGTGGCACCCGATAAATCAAATAGCCCATTAGGTGTAGTTGCAATATCACCCCGACCCACAAAATACCCCAACTCTAGCAGACTCTAGCCCTACTACACCGGTCATTTCGATGCCCCAACTCAGCAGACCCCAACCGCAGCAAACAAGATGATTATGCCGCTTGACATAGCACCACCGTATGACGAAAACCCCATTCCAAAGAAAGAGTACACCAAATCCAGCTTGCAAACCTTTTTGAACCAGAGAGAGCCCCAATTGCAGCAATAGGACCCCTGCTCCATTTCTTCCCGCTTAGAAGATGAAGCTTATGTTGTTGTCGAACTTTGTGCGATCGCTCCTTCATGGAAAGATTATACCGCAGACACGTAACAATTTCAGCCTTCCTCCGCAACTTACGCGTAAGTAATGTACTAATGTTATTCATGGTCATTATCGCATATGTTTCGCCGATGACACAAGATTTCATTCTTTAAATAGGCGAGGAGCAAACTGGATTGTCATGACGAGCAAGGGTTGGTTGCACTTTATAAGGACTCATTGATGAAGTATCGTTCCTACCGAGGCAAGCGACTTCGATGGCAAGCCTCAATGAAATTTCAGAAGTCTCCGTACTACATTTATCCGACGGTGATCGGAATAATCTTGTTACACATTGACTCAGCTGCAGTAACACTACTAGGTAAAACCTTATACACAAATCTTAGCAAAGCAGCTGCTTAAAAACAAACGCTATCGCTAATTAGCAGTAGCGAGCTTGAGGAAACCGCGCTACTAATAACCCGATAGTAGTAGCGCAGGTTTTTACCCCTCGCTACTACTAAGTGATTTCCACCGTGCCTCCCGGGACCAGCCGTAGTAGTAGTGTGTGTTATAAACCCACGCTACTACTAAGTCGATAGTTGTAGCGCGAGTTATAAACCCCACGCTACCACATGCATCTGCTCCCACCCCACCAACCATCCCACTCCATGTCTAAAAAAACACTCGACGCCCAATCCAGATCCCCAATCCCGTCTCCGCTCTCACCTCCTCTCCTCCTCTCCCAAGTCCCAACCCGCCATGGAGGGGGAGCCGCCTGCAGGGCCGCCTCACTGCGTCAGCGCCACCCACGGCTCAAGGCGGCGGGGGAGAAGGTGCCTCGCCAGAGTGCCGGAGCAGCCTGGAAGTACTGGTGCCCGGTTGCTCCCGCCCACCGCAGCCTCCCCGCTGCAGCCCACAAGCCGCCGCAGACCGCTTTCTTCGCAAGCGCCCTGCACCGCCCCTGCCCCGCCGCCTAGTTCAACGGCAACCATCTCCTCTCCGGTGACAGATTCGCCCTCGACCTCCGCCCAGCCCTCGCCGCCGTGGCCTCCATCCATGCCGAGAAGCCATGGCGCCGTGCAGATCGACGTGAGGATATGTGGAAACTCCTCCTCCTCATCCCCCGCCTCCCGATCAAGCATCCTCCGCTTTGTTTTCTGATTTTGTATTGATGATTTGGAGATTGCCGAATCTGAAGATGACGGAGCCGAGATCCCGGCATGAACTGCCTCAAGGCCCTCGGGGCTGCCTGGACGCCAAGATCCCGGAGAAAGAATGCCTGCCCCCGCCGCCTCCAAGCTCCTGCCATCACGATCATGGCCGCCCACCACCGCCAAGCTCCCTGGTTTGTTCCATTCTTTGCCTTTTGTTTCTGAACTTTCTTGGTGATTTCTCAAGATTACAGCATTGGGCACCAGTAGGAGTAGATTATTGTGCCATATGAATCAAAAGAAGCACGCCCATGTGGCTGTTTTGATTTGTGTGGCGGGGTGGTGGAGAGGACCTCATGTTCTTTACGTGAGCACGTGTGCAAAATTGCGATAAATAAAGGGTTGTTTGTCCGTAGCCTGACCTGGTCGAATCCTTGAACGGCATGGCAAGGTCCCCGTATAGATTGTGCATAAAACCAACAAAGCGAGAAGCCACCGTGGAATTTTTGTTTGTTTGCTCCATGGTCGTGTGATCCCCGTGATTGTTAGTTTGCGCGTGATGCTGCAAATTCTCTCTAGCCATGAGAGATATAATTCTCCACCCTCCGAGGCATTTGCAGTGTCTCACTACATAGCCGCTTGTTTGAATCTATAAATTGATTAGCGAGCATGATTCCTGGTGCCACATGCTCGCTTCTCACCACCAATAGTGCATTCCGATCCTGCCGCTGATGTAAAAACATGCCCCACAGCCCCACCGCCTCACCCTAAAACTAAAAATCACAGGATCGGCGCTGCTCCACCGCCAGCATGCCTCTCCTCAAACCCCCGTGTTCAGGGACTTCGGCTGGGACCTACCACGGCGATTGAATGTTTGAGCTGGTGCATTGGTTCTGGCGTGAATCGTTAGGTTTGCTACCAATTTCAATGTACTGCACTAGAGAATTATGAATGTTTGTAGGAATTTTGTAAGGTCGCATGTGAGGCATGCATAAGGTAGAGGTTCTTATAGGTGTTGATATAGTTGGTCTTGACCTGCATTTTGGGCCTCACCAATTGGACCAAACAGCTGCATTAATTTTTTTGTTATTCTTGGTGCTTAGAAGAATTAATTTGCTATCGTTGCTTGGTAACGAGTTATCAGCACCTTATAAACATTTATTTTGCATTTAATCCTGCCGATGCTTCCTCGTCACCGATGTCTCGCCGTGGTCGTGCTTATGCATAGGAGCCGCCAATGTCAAGGCAAGTTAGCCTGTCAAAGAACATGAGCAGTCTGCCCACCCTCTCCCATCGAATTTAATCTTCTATACTCAAGTCCAGCTCTTTGATTATGCCTTTTCAAAGGTAGATTCTTTCATGTTAACTAATTGGAACAAGTTCTAATTAGGTCATAGATTTTGTACTGAATAAAAAGTGTTGTTTAGAGACAGTAATGGTTAAGGGAAAAACCATTGATTTTACAATTTGTAACACAAGTGTCGAGCGTGCATTTTCTACTTTGAGGTTATTTAGGCAAGCTACAAATATATGGTGGAAGGTGTTTTTCTATCCAACAGGTTGTAGCTAGTAAGCATAGAGTAAAATAATAGATGAAGATTTCTTATGCAATTTAGGAGCGGAAAGAAACATATGGCTGATTACTCTGCTTCAGCCAAACATTTTTTGTTTGTTCATGTTTGAGGAAGAAACCAAACGATAGCGTATTTAAGGTAGTTCCGTTTTTGTCTTGTGACAAAGCGATGACGACTATGGAAATTACGCCAAATCCCGGCTTTCATCGAACATGTTTGAAGAAATGCTCGTCACCTAGTACTTCGTCAGTGGCCACCTTCTTCTTCACCCGTAAGAAGATGAGAGTTATACCGTGGTGATGTCCTTATTGATTCTTTACCCAATCCATAGAGAAGTAATCCTGGGAAATTTTCCACACAACAAAGAAGTGGCTACTTTCGTTATGTCCAGTGTTTTCTAGCCATATCTTATAGAACTGCTGATTTCATTGATTCACAACGGATATAATGGTGATCAAAATGTTGATATGTTAGATTAGTTTCTAGTGCAAATGCACTAAGGAAAATCTATATTCAGTTGGTAGGTGCTAGTACTTAAACTGCATTTAAAATTTAAGCTTAGTGTTATCTATCTAGTCCGATTTATACACCGCATTCCTAAGCTGAAATATTTTTGTAACTGAAATATATAGTTTGAGTTTCATTCAGTTATTTGTCACTTTTAACTAAATATCATTTTGTAACTGAAATATATGTGTACTTATAATGCATATTCGCATTGTATCGTAATCTTAGTCCATCTGTCTCTTGTATCATCCGAGATTATGCTTCCTCTCCATTTATTGATAAAATCTATATGCTTTTGTCGATGCTCATTTCCATCGATGCAGTGATAATGAGATGTTGAAGCGCATAGTGAATCCATGAGACTGCAGTACAATTGCACTGCTCCATTGAATATTACTCAGAATAAGGACATTCCAATGGCAGATTAGCTCTATTTTCCTTTTCATTTTTCTTACTATTGGAGTGAGGACATGTAGAATGAGAAACCGTGTGGTAGCAGATATGGCAACTGTGGGTGATAGTAGAATCAGAATAAGGAATATGGCAACTGTGTGATAGTGACATTTTTCCATCACTATTGTTTCTTGGAATTGTATGCATAAAATGGAATTGGTTGATTTTATTTATTTTTTAATCCTAAATAGTTAGTAGTAGCGTGAATAATTGAGCGCTACTAGTATTTAGGATACTAGTAGCGCTGGTATTATAAGCACGCTGCTACTACTACGCTAGTAGTAGCGCGGTTCAGAATAGCAATAGCGCTGGTGTCACACACGCTACTACTAACAAAGTTAGTAGTAGCGCTGGTTCACCCGCGCTACTACTATTAGTTGTAGCGCGATACTAGTAGCGCGGTACCGCGCTGCTAGTAGCCATTTTACCCGCTGCTAGTAGCCTTTTTCCTAGTAGTGTAAGGTATTGTCTATGATATCACATCACAATTTGTACTACATTTCTGCATTTGCCTTAATGTCTCACTTGTACAAAAATCTGTAGCGTAAGAACATTCGCTCAAGGGACCACGAATATCGCAACTATACCGCATAATCGCATTGCTCTTGTGAGTACCTCTTGCCCTCGTATGACCATACTTACTTTCATAGCTGTTTGATTATGTATCATCACTGCACATGTTAACCTCATAATCGCCCATTTGGTGGACATTATAAGATCCGTATGGATTCTTACATAAATTTAGAATCAACCCAATGCTTTTGAAGAGGTTTAGCTCAGAGTCCTCTTGTAAGGACCTGAACGTGGTCTATCACTTTACTTACATTAACATCTACTCCTCCGCCCCATAATGTAAGAACGCTTTGTACAAGACACCAAAGTTTCAAAACACTTTGTATTATGGGAAGAGGGATTGTTCATTTTGTAGCATTCTGCATCTTATCTCCTCGCCCACCATTTACTAAAAAGATCAGATCTATATTTAATCTTACCAACAAGTAGAATACACAGCATAATGCCAAAAGGTAAGTGTAGCCCATTGCTCTTGTCAAGACATTTTATCCTCGTAACGCTTGTACTTCCAGTGGATTGGTAGTTGATTATGTAGCATCAATCTGCATCTTATCTTCATTATCCTCTATCCCTTGCAATATTATCATATCTATAATTACTCTCTACAAAATGTAGAGTATAGGCAATGCTTATGAAGAAGATTATGTGCTGAAATTTTGAGTTATGCTTCCTTGACATGGAGAAGAGCATTATAAAGCCGGTGTTAACTGTTAATGTAAGTCAGTCCTTCTAAAGCCTTTATCCTCAACTCGCTGTTTAATTTGCTCATGCTCCCTATCGCCATCGCTGTTTAGTTTGTCGTTTCTACCAAAATGCATGTTCGTAAGAATCATAAGTTCTAAGTTTTACTTGTAAAACCAAATTCCTTATTCATACCATGCACATTACTTAATACTCCCTATATGTATGCTTGTTTTGTGGATCTATAATCCAAAGGTGTGGTGAAGCAGCCCACGCTTGCACCATGTCATCTCCTGTTTTATCTTACCGATGTGGCTGATGATATGAACAACATGCCATGCACATTATCCAAAATAGATACAATGATTTTCTTCGCCTTCATCTATGCTTGTTATGTTGACATGGTAATCCAAAGAGTGTGGTGAAGCTCCCCGCATTATGAACAATGCCAAATTATGTTATTGATATTTTGAACATACTTTATTTTCTAATTTGAAATTGATAGAATTGATGTAATGCTTATCATCTTTGTTTATACACGCAAAACATGTCATCTCTCGCTTTTGTTTCAGGTGATATGCCCGATGGCATGCACAAGTCTGTCAAGGCTGTGAGACAAACCCAACATATATTGCAGCAAAGAAGGCAAAACATCTTGAATATAGCGAGACAACCCCAAAGTCTTGTCTTGATGCAAAGGTTCAAGTTACTTGAGATCAACAAATGACAAGCTCACTGTAATTCAAGTTCCGAATCAGCCGACTTCTTCAGCCCCAAGTTCTAGCAGTAAAGGCATTCTCGCAACTCAACTTCGACTTGAAGTCATGTCTCTAAGAAAGATTATGAGAACACCAATGAGAACCTCATCGCTAAACAGCTACACCGGAAGCTATGACCGACATACTAGGCCGGTCTCACAACCTTCCTCAAGAGTTTATGCAGCTGCCTCTGCAAGGCTAACCTTTCTTAAACTATTTTGGAAGTGGTCTCGTTCAAGATATTTTGTTACGCTGCAATGGTGCCCAGCTTTTATAATCGCTTCTTCGCTGCGCTTACGATCACTGTGGCTAACTTCGATGCCCAAAGTGATGTAATATACCTTAAATCCTTTATTGTATAGTGTAGGTTTATTCTTAGTTACTATGCCGTAATTTCTTTATTGTATAGAGTAGGTTTGTTCTTAATTCTTACTAGTTACGAAAGAGTCTCGAATGAACCCCCGCCCATGATTGTGCGAATCAAATCATGGGCTTTAACAGGCTAAAATTGTGTCGGTCCTTGTTTGGCCCAATCAGATATCGGTCATGAAAGCAGGCCGGATGCAAACTGTCGTAGTTAGGCCCAACTATATGATGGGCTTTAATAGGCCGAAATTAATATAGGGCTGAATGTTAAACGGCCCTTAACAGGCCAAAACTAATATCAGGTCAATTACTAAGGGCCTTTAGCAAGTGGGCCCAAAAGCATAGTGTCCAGCTTGACGGGCCAACTCGATATGGGCCATAATTGAGCCCAAAGCCTCTTAAAGGGTCGACCTGATCCGGGCCGTAATTTGGCCTGTAACGGTAGGCTTTTAACGGTCGGATCTCATATGGGCCACTATTAGGCCCGGAGCGTGGCAGGCCATTAATGGACCGGATCAAATATGGGCCGATTTGGCCCAAAACATGGCAGCGCTAATGGGCCGCCTACTAGGGTCCTCAAAATCTTGTGGGTTTGCCACCGGGCCGGACCATTAATGTCGGCGAAATCTCATGGGCCTTTAGTCGGGCCGCCCATTATGACCAAGAAGAATCTTGTGGGCCTTTACCGGCCGCCCATTATGGCACACAAAAATCTTGTGGGCCTTTACCGGCCGTCCCATTATGGCCCGCAAAATCTTGTGGGTTTTAGTTGGGCGCCCATTATGGTCCGCAAAATCTGGGCCTTTAGCTCTGACGCCCATTATGGTCCGGCAAAATCTTGTGGGGTTTCGGCCATTGCCCATTTAAACTTGATGGCGGTCCACGTGTCAACATATCATAGGCGGTTTTGCCCATTGGATGAGTGACACCGTGCCAATGATGATTTTACACGTGAAAATCCTCATTGGTCGGGCTGTTAACGGGTTATCGGATCCAAAACCCGATTCGACAGCTTAACGGCGTTCGCTACTTGTGGATGCCACGGTCGGTTACCCTTGACGAAAGCACTTCAGGACGCGCGATTTATCGTCATGGAAGTGGACACTCGCGATGATAATTTTGGTAATGTCATGGAACACTTCTACGACAAACACAGTGTATGACTATCTTGATTCTCTCATAACTTCCGTGATGATAATTTTGTAATGTCAAGGAACACTTCTACGACAGACATGTATGACTATCTTGATTCGCTATAAATTTGTCATGGATGTACATGCATGACAAAAAAATGCGACCCATCGTGACAAACACGTATCATCACGGAAGTGTATTTTTTTTTGTAGTGTCATGATCAACTTGTGTGTCTATGGGGTGCCCCCTCCCCATATATAAAGGAGTGAGGAGGGGAGGACCGCCTCTACTATGGCGCGCCTCAAGGAGTCCTACTCCCACCGAGTAGGATCCTTTTCCATGTAGTAGGAGTAGGAGAAAAGGAAGGGGAAGACAGAAGAGAAGGAAGGAGGGGGCACCACCCTCCCCCTAGTCCAATTCGGACTAGGCCTTGGGGGGTGCGCGACCTACCCTAGGCAGCCCCTCTCTCTCTCTCTCTCCCCAAAATCCCAATAAGGCCCATATACTCCCCGACGAATTCCCGTGAATCTCCCAGATCTCGATAAATACCAACCACTCAAAACCTTTTTGATGTCCAATATAGCCTTCCAATATATCGATCTTTACGCCTCTAACATTTCGAGACTCCTAGTCATGTCCCTCGATCTCATCCGGGATCTCAACAACCTTCGTACATCAAAACACATAAACTCATAATACCGATCGTCACCGAACGTTAAGCGTACGGACCCTATGGGTTCGAGAACTATGTAGACATGACTGAGACTCATCTCCGGTCAATAACCAACAGAGGAACCTGGATGCTCATATTGGCTCCTACATATTCTACGAAGATCTTTATCACTCAAACCGCATAACAACATATGTTGTTCCCTTTGTCATCGGTATGTTACTTGCCTGATATTCGATCGCTGGTATCTCAATACCTAGTTCAATCTCATTACCGCAAGTCCCTTTACTGCTCCATACTACATCATCCCTGAACTAACTCATTAGTTACATTGCTTGCAAGGCTTATAGTGATGTGCATTACCGAGAGGGCCCAGAGATACCTCTCCCACAATCGGAGGACAACTTAATCTTGATCTATGCCAACTCAACAATTACCATCGGAGACACCCAGAGAGCACCTTTATAATCACCCAGCCACGCCAGGACGCTTGGTAGCAGCATAAAGTGTTCCTCCGTATTCGGGAGTTGCATAATCACATAGTCATAGGAACATGTATAAGTCATGAAGAAAGCAATAGCAATATACTAAACGATCAAATGCTAAGATAAAGGAATGGTTCAAGTCAATAACATCATTCTCTAATGATGTGATCCCGCTAATAAAATGACAACTCATGTCTATGGCGAGGAAACTTAACCATCTTTGATTCAACGAGCTAGTCAAGTAGAGGCATACTAGTGACACTGCTTGTCTATGTATCCACACATGTACTAAGTTTGCGGTTAATACAATTCTAGCATGAATAATAAACATTTATCATGATATAAGGAAATATAAATAATAACTCTATTATTGCCTCTAGGGCATATTTCTTTTAGTCTCCCACTTGCACTAGAGTCAATAATCTAGTTCACATCGCCATGTGATTTAACACTTAATAGTTCACATCACCATGTGATTAACACCCATAGTTCACATCGCCATGTGACCAACACTCAAAGGGTTTACTAGAGTCAGTAATTCAGTTCACATCACCATGTGATTAACACTCAAAGAGTACTAAGGTGTGATCGTTTTGCTTGTGAGAGAAGTTTAGTCAACGGGTCTGTCAAATTCAAATCCATATGTATTTTGCAAATTTCTATGTCTACAATGCTCCGCACGGATCTACTTTAGCTAATTGCTCCCACTTTCAATATGTATCTGGATTGTGACTTAGAGTCATCCAGATCGGTGTCAAAGCTTGCATCGACGTAACTCTTTACGACGAACTCCTTATCACCACCATAACCGAGAATTATTTCCTTAGTCCTCTAAGGATAATTTTTGACCGCTGTCCAGTGATCTTGTAACGCCCTCGATCCGGCTATATCTCCCACGTGTCGAAGCACGACTTAGAGGCATAACCGCATTGAAAGCAATGTCGCAAGTGAGGTAATCTTCACACAACCCATGTAATACATAAGGGAAAGAGATACATATTTGGCTTACAGTCGCCACTTCACACAATACATAAATAAACATCCATCATTCAGATTACACTCAAGGTCCGACTACGGAACCAAAATAAAAGAAGATACCCCAAATGCTACACAGATCCCCGATCGTCCCAACTGGCTCCACTATCGATCATCGTGAAAGACACATAGTAACGACCACGCCTCATCGAACTCCCACTTGAGCTCGGCTGCGCCACCGCACCGCATCGCCGGCACTGCAACTGTTTTGTAGAATCTGTGAGTCACGGGACTCAGCAATCTCACACCCGCGAGATCAAGACTATTTAAGCTTATAGGAAGGACAGAGTTGTGAGGTGGAGCAGCGCGTTTACTCAGCATATATGGTGGCTACATTCGCAAAAGAGAGCGAGAAGAGAAGCAAAGCACGGTCGTGAAGCTAGTAGCGATCAAGAAGTGATCCTGAACTACTTACGCCGACATAACTCCAACATCAGTTCACTTCCCGACCACGAGAAGAGACCATCACGTTACACACGCGTTGATGTGTATTTTAATTGAGGTCAACTTCGGTTTTCTACAACCGACATTAACAAATTCCCATCTGCCTCATAACCGCGGGCACGGCTTTCGAAAGATAATACCGCAGGGTGTCCTAACTTAGCCCATTATAAGCTCTCACGGTCAACGAAGGATATTCCTTCTACCGAAGACCCGATCAATCTCGAATCCCGACTACAAGACATTTCGACAAAGAATAAAACAAGACCAGAAAGCCGCCCGATTATGCCGACAAATCCCGATAGGAGCTGCACATATCTCGCTCGTGGCACATCCGGATGAGCAGTCCGCATAACTAAAACCAGACCTCAAGTTTCCTTGAGGGGCGCCAGATGTTTTAGTTCGGGCCAGCACTCAAGGAGCACTGTCCGGGGTTAAATAAAGATGACCCGGCTCGCGAAACCCGGGGAAAGGCTTAGGTGGCAAATGGTAAAACCAATGTTGGGCCTTGCCGGAGGAGTCTTATTCAAAGCGAACTGTCAAGGGGTCCCATAAATCACCCAACCGTAAGGAACGCTAAATCAAGGAACATAACACCGTATGACGGAAACTAGGTGGCAAGAGGAACAAAACACCGTGCATAAGGCCGAGCCTTCCACCCTTTACCAAGTATATAGATGCATTAATTATAGCAGATATATTGTGATAGCCCCAACAAGTAAACATGTTCCAACAAGGAACAACATCTCCATGTTCCAACAAGGAACAAACTTCATCTTCACCGCAACTAGCAACGCTATAAGAGGGGCTGAGCAAAGCGTAACATAGCCAATCAACGGTTTGCTAGGAAAGGTGGTTAGGGCTGACATGGCAATATGGGTGGCATGATAAGCAAGTGATAGGCATCGAGCATAGGCATAGCAAAAGAGGGAGCATCTAGCATAGCAAAGATAGAAGTGATTTCGAGGGTATGGTCATCTTGCTCGAAGGTTCTCGTGAGTTGTCGAAAGCTTGATCCTCGTAAGCTTCTCAACAGGTTCCTCGCTCACGCATCGCCTCCGCTCTACCCAAAGCAAGAACACAAACAAAGGAACCATAATAAATCACGGTGCAATGCACAAGCAACATGATGCAATATATGGCATGATATGCGATAGATGTGATATGCAATGCGATGCGCTCCGAAGGAAATGATGAACCAGGCATCAACTTGGCAAACCAAGTATGCCGCTGAAAGATGAGATGATTTCGTTGAAATCGATATAAAGATCACCGAATCGGATGCACGGTTTGCAAATGACAAGCAAAACAAGAATGGCGCAAATCTGCCATTAACAAAGATGATACCACTTAGCAAGCAACAAGAAATTAAGCTACTGCACACAAACGTACCAACAAAGCATATGGCAGTGATCTACCAAGATGCTTGACAAAAGATGAACACTGAGCTACGGCTAATTCACAACATAACAGGTCCAAACAAGCATGGCAAAACTGCAAAACATATCAGCTTCACAGACTTAGTGAAATTACTGAACATGGCAAAATCAGCATCAGGAAGCAATGTTCAGAGCAAGAAAACAACATGCTATAGGAACTTATAATAGCAAAACAAGGCATGTCATGAATCTACTCAAGGCATAGAACGAAAGTCCCTTACTGACCATAAGCCAAAAAGGATCAGAAAATATAGTAACACCCGTGTCAAAATAGCAAGTTTCATAATGTATCAAAATGGGCATGACAAAAACAGATAGCAAGTAGGCATGTTTAAGAGCTCAAAGCACTCACTACAGAGCATTACATGATAATCTAATCATACATACATCAAGAAGACATGGCATAGAAGACATACATGGAAAGAAGAACATCATAGCATACACGGATCAACCACAACAACCTTGGCAAAATTGAATAACATGTAAACAATCTGCCAGGAAACATTTTATAGCAAAAGTAGAGCTCGATTTACTCAAGCTATGGCACTCCATAATTGAAAACAAAGGCATGGATGGATAGAGCATAACCATATATTCAAAACATCCTTACTGAAGTATCTCAAAATATGCATGGATCTCTCGTAGCATCAAGTTAACATGGCATAACAATATCAAGAAAACAGGCTGAAACCAAAGAACATCATGACACCTAGTTTGCATGCTTGTGCTAGTCACCACATAGATCACAAAATACATGGCATACACCCCTGGAAAGATGGCATGGCATATTACAAAACACATGTAGGACTCAAATTCATAGGGTGCACACATCAATCATAGCAAAAATAATAAAGTGCATGTTCTGTTAAGAAATGTAAACTAACATCACATAGCCCTTTCTAACAGAATTTCAAGGCCAAGATGAGCTCAAATGAAAATGATGCAATGAGATGAAATGATCTATTCTTCGAGATTTAACATTTTGACATATTACACGCACGAAACTAAGCTACAGGAGCAAAGTTATGGCACGATGAAAATGCAACAAATTATCACAGAGTTAAGGACTTCGAGGATTCGGGGGGGAAGGAGAAAGTCAACCGATGCGGTTTTCGGATCGGATCTGGCCGGACGCGCGGGCTCCGAGGCGGCAGCGCGGCTCGCCGGAAGGAGGAGAAGCCGGGGCGGGGCCGGGCCGGGGGAAGGGAGAGCCGGCCGAGGAGGGAGAGGCCGGGCCGGACCGGGCGGCGGAGGCGAGGGCGGCCAAGGGCGCTGGAGGCGGACGGCGGCGGGTCGGGCGCCGAGGCGGAGGCCGGAGGCATGGCAAGGGCGGGCGCGGGCCGAGGGTTGGAGGCTGGGCCTGCGGGGTTTGGCGCGTCGGCGGGCGAGAGAAGGCGGCCGGGCGCCACGTGGCAGGCGGCGGCGGGCGCGGGCGGCGGCGCGATTGTCCAAATGGACCGGACGTGTCCGGGGCGCTGGTGAAGAAGGCTAGGGTTTGATCCGGAATTTGAGGGGAAGGCTATTTATAGGTAGAAGGAGCTAGGAAGCTCCAAATGGAGTGTAGTTTTCTCCCACACGATCGTGATCGAACGATCGAGAGCATGGAGGTGACATAGATGGGTTATTGGACTATTTTGAGGGGTGTTGGGCTGCAACTTAAAAGAGGCCTTTGCGAGAGTGCGTTAACTGCTGAGTACCAAACGAGCTCCAAATGACCCGAACTTGACAGTGGTCTACCGTGGTATACTAAGGCCACTTGATAAACCTCGGTCCATTCCGAGAAAGTTTAGTACCCGCCACGGAAAAACGTAAAAGGGGACGCCGAGGGACATAGGAGTGCCGGATTGCAAAACGGACAACGGGAAAATGCTCGAATCATGAGACTAACACGTATGCAAATGCGATGCACATGATGACATGATATGAAATGCATGACATGGACAAAATGCAAAAAGAAGAAAACCCAACCACGGAGGGAATATCATATCACAATGCCGAAAATGGCAAGAGTTGAGTTACAAATATGGAAAGTTACATCCGGTGTTACAACACTCCACCACTACAAGAGGATCTCGCCCCAGATCTAGGACTGAAAGAACTCGGATATTCGAACGGAGGTGATCCTCGCGCCCTGTGTGGCTTCGGTCGGAATGGTGTGACCACTTCACTTTTAGGAATTTGATTGACTTGTTGCAGTCTTGCGCCGGTTTCTTCAAGAATAGCAACGGGTGCTCATGATAAGAGAGATCTTCTTGAGGTCAATTTCTTCGTTGATAGTGCGCCAGAGTCTTGAAGCACTTATGGCTGTGACACGTGAAACACATCGCGCACGCTCGCCGGGTTGGACGGAAGCTCGTTGATAGGCTAGATCGCCTTTTGCCAATGATCTTGAAAGGACCCACGATCTAGGGGCAAGCTTCCCTTTGATACCGGGTTACGAGTGCCTTTCATTGAGAGACGCGAGGTAGACATGGTCTCCGATTTCAAAAGCCACATCACGGTGCTTGTCATCATAATAGTTTTCCGCGCGATTATGCGGCTTTGAGATTCTCACGAATGACTTTGCACATTTCTTCGCTTCGTGATCAAGTCGCTGCAAGAAGTTGGCGCTCACCGTCCTGCACCAATTGAGAGGACTACGCACTTTCGCCATAGAGAATTTCAATGGGCCTTGCCTGAACTCGCTTGGAAGCTGTTGTTGTAGGAGAACTCGCATATGGAAGACAATCTTCCCACTTCATACCGAAGAAATGACACAAGCCCCGAGCATATCTTCAAGGATTTGATTGACTCGCCGACTTGGCCACTTGTTTGAGGATGGAAAGCTGTGCTGAAACGAATGTTGGTGCCCATGGCCTTCAAAAGAATCCCAAAACTTGGAGGTAAAGATGCTGCCACGGTCTCAAGAGATCACTTGTGGAATGCCGCAAGGAGACAATCTCGATGTGTATAACTCGCCAACCGAGCTGCTGTGATAGATTCTTTGATAGGAAGGAAATGAGCCACTTTAGTGAGCTTGTCAATGACAACGAAGATAGCATCATTTCCACGCTTGGACTTAGGAAACCAGTCACTAAGTCCATTTCGATATGATCAAACTTCCATTCTGAATAGCAAGAGGTTGGAGGAGACCATCTGGTCGTTGGTGTTCTCGCTTTCACTCTTCCGCAGACATCACACTCATTCATGAATTGAGCAATTTCGCTTCATTCGAGTCCACCAATATGACTGCTTGAGGTCCCGTACATCTTCGCATTTCCAGATGAATTGATAGAAGCGAATTGTGTGCCTCTGCTCATAATGACTTTTCTCGATCACCCTTAGGAACCATAATCCGTCCTCAAGAAAAGAGTATCTTTGTCATCAATGTGGAAGCACTTGTACTTGAATGCCCTTGTCGATACCACGCTTCACCTTTTTCACCATGGTATCCAGGAGTTGAGCCTCACGAATCTGATCTTCCAAAGTAGGAGAGACTATGAGGTTGGCAAGAAAGCCTTGAGGAACAACTTGAAGATTCAACCTGGAAAGCTTCACAGAGATCCGTTGGAAGGGCTTGAGGATTAAACTGCTGCAGTAAGCCTTCCCGCTCAAAGCATCTCGAATCACATTGGCCTTGCCTTAGTATATTCAATACTTAGGTTGTACTCTTGAATCATTTCACCCATCGAGTCTCGCCTCGAGGTTGAGGTTGGGTTGAGTGAAGTTATACTTGAGACTCTTGTGATCGGTGAAAATGTCCACTTTCCTTCCCAACAAGAGATGTCTCCATGTTATCAATGCATGGACAACGCCGCCAACTCAAGATCGTGGAGGGGTAGTTCTTTTCGCTGGGCTTCAAATGACGAGAGGTATAGGCCACAACCTCTTCTCTTGCATTAACACAAAGACCGAGACCTTGAAGAGAAGCATCACGTAAAACTTCAATGGCTTGGATTCATCAGAGGAGTCAAGACAGAGCTGTGACGAAGTTTCTCTTGAGAGTATTGAAAGCAACATCACACTCGTGGAGACCGTATATACTTTGCATGCTTCGAGGAGGTTGGAAAGAGGCTTTGCAATCTTAGAGAAGTTCTCAACGAATCTTCGCAATAGCTTGCAAGACCAAGAAAATCATGGCTGCTTGACATTCCGAGGAGGTTCCCAATTCACAACCGCAGACACCTTCTCGATTAACAAATATGCCCTTGGCGGAGATGATATGACCAAGGTAAAGCACTTCATCAAGCCAAAATCACATTTGGAAAACTTCGATAGAATTGATACTCTCTCGAGCTTGTCTAGCACCAATCGCAAATGTTTGGCATGATCCTTCTTATTCTTGGAGAAGACCAAAATATCATCAAGATAGACCAAGACGAATTCATTGGTGTAGGGGTTGAAGATGAAGTTCATCATTCGAGAGAATGTTGGAGGAGCATTGACAAGGCCGAAAGACATGACAAGATATTCATAAGAACCAAAGCTTGTTCTAATGTCTGTCTTGGGAATATCTTGTTCACGTAATGCGAACTGATGATAACCCATACGAAGGTCAAGCTTGGAGAACACTTTAGCACCTTTGAGTTGCTCGAAAAGCTCATTGATGTTGGGAAGTGGATACTTGTTCTTGATTGTCTTCTTATTCAATGAACGGTAATCGACGCAAAGTCGGTCCGCGCCATCCTTCTTCTTCGACAAAAGAACACCACAACCCCAAGGAGATGAACTCGTCCGATCAAACCAGACGCTCTTGTTCATCGAAAGCTGCTTCTTCAATTCCTTCATCTCATTAGGTCCAAGCTTGTATGGACGCTGCAAACGGGTTCAAGGTTGTGCTCAAGATCGATAACGAACTCAATCGCCGATGAGGAGGCATTCCCGAAGCTCTTCCGAAAGACATCTTGGTACTCACAAACGATCGAATCGAGAGATAGCATCCAATTCGCCTTCTCATTGAGAGAAAACAACCAATGGTTTCATCACGAGCGCATAGATGATCACATCATTAGAAGAGTGAGTCAATTGAATTTCCTCGCAGCACAATCAAGCTGAGCTTTGTGCCGAGAAAGCCACCCATCCCGAGAATAAGATCAATATCCGAGTCACCAAGGACAATTGGTTTAGCCGTAAATCTATAGTCGCCATCTTGATACCGACATTCGAACCAAAACTCGAGAAGTCATTTCTTAGCCGGAGAAACAATAGTCAAAGGTCTCGCAATACTTGAGTAACCAAATCATGCATAGCCACAAAAGGTCTTGAGATGAAAGAATGTGATGCACCAAGATCAAATAAGACTTTTGCAGAATATCATTAACGAGAGATTACCCATTATCACGCCAAGAGATTCCTCCGCTTGAGCTGCATTCATCATATTCACCTTTGCAGAGTTGGGATTATGCTTGACCACCGCATTGCTTGAAGATTTCACAGAGGAGGAGGCGGAAGGCGCCTTTGGTTGAAGCACTTGTTCGATAGTGACCTTTCGCCGACACTTGTTGCAAGTCACCTCCGAGAGCGGACGGTAAGGAGCATTTGACCTTGGAGCTTGAGAATTAGACTTGTTCGATAGCCGTGGTTGGGCGGGTGGGAAGATCCACGACCACCTGAGTTCTTCTCACGATAAGGCCGACGGAACGGAGGAGGAGGAAGGTAGAACTTCGCTGCTTAGCTGCCACTTGAGAGGAAGAAGAAGACTGAACTGCATCCCCGATTCTCTTCTTAGAAGCCTCACATTTGAGCTGGGCTTCTTGCTTCAACGCCATGTTGTAGAATTCATCATACTTTTCTCGCTCAAAAGCACGAGAGCTAATTGCAGATCTTCTCCGAGACCACCTCTCAATTGATAGATCATACTTTTCATCGTGGACGCCTTGCTTAGCAAAGCGAGCGAAGCTCGAACTGGATATTTTATTGATACATAGACATGTTGCCTTGCTTGAGATTATGGAACTCCTCACTCTTGCTCTCAACAACACTTTTCGAATGTGGTGAGCTCAAATCT
>JAHIAM010000160.1:0-23296 GCA_021605205.1 Aegilops longissima | reverse complement strand
ACAATAGAAGATTAGCCTTTGAATACAATTCATCATATTAGTCTCCTAATACAATTCATCATATTAGTCTCCGAATTGAAAAGACCAAACAAAGATAGAACATTATATTACAAGTCTCGAGACCGCGAGTAGCGAGTTTGTCTTCACATTACAAGTCGATATCGATCATCTAAACTACCATCACATAGAAGAGAGCTGCGGTCATCACGATGAGCATCATCACGATGAAACTCGCCTTCATCCGGTTCCTCCAACGCCCTCCCTCTCCGCTAGATAGCGGGCGATCTAGATTCGCCTCGCCCTAGTGGTGTACCCTTTGTAACTGTTACCGCTGAATCGGTGAACCTGTCTCCGACACTCCTCCCAGTCATCGTAGACTCCGGGAACCTTACCCTTGTACACGACATACGTCGGCATCGCTATGCACTAGCCAAACGAAACGTTAGTACCAATTCGCAGACAATACATAAGCAATATATAAGTATGCAACAGAACGATCGGAAGAGAAAAGCAAGACATTAATAGCATCGATTACATCTAAGTTGAACGACTCTCGAAACCAAAGAGACATACTACAAGTTCATTAAAGTTTAATTACAACATGAGCCAATCGATGTTTCAGAACTAGACAACTCGACTCAAGGGACCGGAGCGTGGATGAAGCCGCCGTCTATCGTGGGAGTCATGAAAGAACGGGCGTTGTCATCCTGCATTTGTAGCATTGTGTCGATGTCACTGTTGGACGGTTGATTTCCGAGGTAGAACTGCCCCGAGGTAAGGACATCTTGATGGATGATTTCCGCAAACTCCGATCGGATGCGAAAGAATTCTTGTCGGAGGTCCGCGTCTGGATTGCCGACACGCCGCGCCCAATCTTGGAGTTTACTCGGTAGCGAAGTTGATGATGGTCCCGTCGATCGCCCGCATGTGATGGATGGCGACTAGGCACCCTTCGACCGCCAGCGGCTGCTTGACGCAGCGAACGTCAGATTGTGGGAGAACACGTGCTTGCCGTGCTTACGAATAGGCCTGGTGAAGGTGCTTCCAGATTTGGCGTGGCGGGAGAACATCATCAAGAACCTTCTTGACATTTGTGTAGTCTACGTTCGATGACGGTCCGGTCGAAATACGTGGCCATGGAATATTTGGGGCTTAGGAGGATGAGCGTGCAGCGTGTGTCATCGCAGAAAACACGGAATGTTAAAAGAAAACGATCGAAATGTAAGAATTTATATGTTACGGGCCGGTTGAGGGGAGGACTTACTCGGGAAAGTAAGGCACGAGGAAGTTATCCTTATCTTGGTTTGCCAGAATGACGCCTTGAGGTAAGAACTCGCGACTTGCCGATCCCCGCGCTGCCCAAGATCTTGGCACGCATGTAGAAGGGGTCAACTATCACGATGTCCGGGTCTTGTCGCGAATGATCCGCATCTCCATACTCAGCGAAAATAGCCGAACGAAGGTGTAGTGCAGCGGATGAAGGTTCAACATAGCGTGGATGTCATCAAAACGCAGGACGATCGTGACGCCCGATGGAGTTATCCACAAAGCCCTTGCCCTCGGCACCTTGGCCGCGAAAACCGGTATGCCACATCCTTCTCCCCGAGACGCCGCTTCTCCAAAGAAAGAACACCGTCATGCGAGACTCCGATAGCACCGGTTGCAGCATTGAGCATATTTGTCGGTAGCATCGCCCTACCCGCCACATGCACCCTCCTCGAGATATCCTGCGGTGAAGGTGGCCCGTCCCGAGCACGGATCGTATTCGGTGCCGCTGGCTCGCACCCTTCTTAGTCTTTATTTTGCGTGCCTTCTTCTTCTCCTGTAATGGGACCGAGTTTTGCTCACAGACCGCCTTCTTGAGTGTGTTGGGGCTGATAATTTCGCACCTCGCCTATCTCGAGGCTCGGTGAAGTCGGCAGCTGGGGCGCCTCCCGAGAGCTGAACGCCGACGGCGCTGTTGCAACTTGGCTTCTCCACGTGCGAGCTAGATCGCACACGCCTTTTGTTGGGTTTGGTTCTTGAGAAGGAGGCCCCATGAAGTCGCCATCGTACCCATGCTCGGCAAAGTACTGATCGACGCTGCCAAATGTATCATAGTCGCCGTCGTCGTCGTTACGATCCTGTGCATATGCATGTTTGGATCCATGGCATAGGGATGTCCGCACCGACGGGCGGTCTTGCCATGGGGCCGACTTGGCGCCGCACGATCGGGCGGTGTTGTCTTTGGGGTGGTGTCCCCGCCTCCAAACGAATCTGCTCTTCGCCAAAGCAGGGCCAGCTCAGCAGCGCCGAGGGTCATCACGCCATCATCGCCGGCCCCGACGGGTCGATTCGAGGTAACAAGTCGTCGCAGCTCGGCAGCACCGAACCAGTTGAACCCTAAACAAGTTGGGTGGCATCCGGGTACCGTGGAACAAGGGTTGCCCGTTGAACGATTTTTCCTTGGCGACATCGACCAACTCGTTGTTCACGGCGGAGGAGAGTGCACGGAACGTCGGCGGCGCCCTGCGAAAACATGTAGGGCGTCGGGATGCCCAATCAAAGGCAAGGAGATGAAGTCCTCGGCGAGAGAGGCTTAATTAGTTACCGTGATGATGGCGCCGAGCTCGGCTAATGTCGACGCACCGCCAACGGCGGGCGGCAGATTGACGGAGGGGCCGCTTGTGAAGAGGTGCCGGCGGCGACACCCGGTGCATTAAGCTCCGTGCCGTCGTCGGAGACACCAATGCCGCCCGCCGAGGCACCAATGGCCCCGCCATCGCATTATGCGAGTTGCTGGCCGTGAAGCTAGGAATCGGGCGCCCCTGTTGGCGCCCGCAATCCACGACTCAACCCCGAGATCAAGGTAGGCACAAGGGCGGTGATCGCCGCCCGAGTCGTTGTTCCACTTGCTCTTGGACAATCTCCGAATCCGCGCCACCTGTGCCTTGAGTTCTTGAACCTCTCGCTACCGGCTTTTCGAGCTGGTCTTTTTCTCCTTCCGCACACCAGCGTATAGTATGACCCCATTTTGTCGACAAGCCTTTGCCGCCACACGACCAGCCGACGTCGGCTTCTCGAGCTTATCCTTGTTCTTCATACATTCAACCCCTATTTAGAGTGGTGTCCCAAGGGTTGCTCTTAGTCGACCCAGCGCATCGCTTTCATCGCTGCGGAAGGAATGTGAACCATTTAGAAATTGGCTTCATTAATTAGAATGCAACCATATGGAGCTAATTACGGGGGTGTATTCCTTACGTAACAAGCTCAAGCTGCCTGGTCTTGGATCCGTGGTAAGCTCCTTTATTTTCGGTCCTTCTTGTACCGGGCCCCGACAAAGTTCCTGGTCTGCTTGTCACCGTATGTATCAAGAGGGCGGTAGGCCTTGCTCGGCACGGTCCGCCTCCTCCTTGTCCCATATAGGCTCCGCCACTCAGAACCGCCGGGACCGAGTGTGTATTCCCCATGTTCAGCTCCGCATTTGTTTCCCCACTCACTTGATTGGGAGCTTGCGGTGCTCGAGCAATTGATCTTGAAGTCGTTGTAGTCATCTTCGTGATCGAAGGATTTTCTCCTTGATCTTCTCGATAACTCTCACCTTTCTCGATCATTCTCTTCACATTGCTTTTCCAAGTAGACAGGGCCTTGCTCATCTTCGTGAGGGCAGCATTGTTCACTTTATTTCCTTTGAGGCTTGTGTTTTCAAATTCAGCGGGAACTTGTATCGCTCGTGCAGCTTCGTGAAGAGGAGGTTGCAAATTCCTCGGTCAGATGCCTCGGGTTCTCGGTGTTGATCGAGACGGTGCTCGGACAATGCACCCGAGCTGAAGCGAGTACCCTTGACTATTCGTTCGGGCGCGTTGGATTCCGTTGGAGTCCACTTCATAACTTCCTCCTTGAGGGTGCGGAGCACGATCGGGCGCCGTCCTTCCGTTGCCTCTTCGGTTGGCCGCCATCTGTAGCGCGTGCCGCCATCATCGATGGTGGCATCCTCGGCGGCACCATCGGTGGTGGCATCGTGTAGTCATCCTCGGCGGCACCATCCGTGGTCTCGGGATCGGTGGGGAAGGCGGCGGCCTCATACAAGTGAGGTTGTTCCTCCATCTCCGGGACAGCTCCTGAATGCCTTGCCGCCAACCCCGGCCTCATCGTTGTGGGCCATGTTTCTCTCTAAATAGAAACAAAGTTTGGTCAAAAGTTGGTTATTGTCAAGGAACAAGATCTCTAAGTTGACCAAATAACCTAATTCTCGAGGAATGTCGCCAAAAGTTGGTTATTGTCAAGGAACAATTGAGAGATGTTTGTGATATTGCCTAGGTGTTTTGGGATAGAACCTGTTAGTGTGTTGTTGCTAAGGTCCAAGTCCACGTTCTCGTGGTAACCTAGTTCTTGAGGGTGTGTCTAGAAAGTTCACTCTTCTTTTAGAAGACAAGCGTCTGAAATGGTATTGCATTTCCTTAATTTGTACTATTTTTCATTGTGCTGAATACTTATGTGGGTGAGTGTATCTGTAATTACTTTTTACTACACCGCAGGTGTTCAAACACATGTCAAGCAAGGGTGTCTGAGTGTGTGAATAAAATACTAAACTAATCCAACCACTAAAGCAAATTAATTTTTATTTCGTTGAGAATCGGGCACCTTCTAGGTCAAGAAAATTGGGCATGACCTTTGCTAATTTTCTTGACCTAGGAGTGCCCCATTTCTCAACCGAAACGGAAATTAATCAACGTTTCAGGAGAAAGGGGTCATTTTAGAAGATCACAAGTAGCAGCAGCATCACTTGACAAAATCACAACTAGCAGCAGCATCACAAGTAGTATAGCAGCAACATCATCACAAGTAGTACAGCAGCAGCAGCATCATCATCACAAGTAATACACTTAGCTACCAGTTCAGAAATAGGTTGCTTAGTAGTACGAAACAACACACACCAAGCTCCATCAAAAACAGAATAAAAAATGGCCATGTCATGCTTGGCAATAGCACAAGTGACATGAAAATTCAGGAGTAGGAGATCACAAAAGTACAGTCCACAAAGTTACTCCAAGTTTCTGAATTTTCAGTAAATTTTCTGTAAGAAAAGAACTAAAAGAAAAGAAATCCTAGGTTAAAAAATCTGGAGCAAGTCCTAGCGTAACCACAAAATGTTCATCTACTCAAATTAATGTCGAAACAGTGTCATATCTGAAATTAACTGGCACCTCACATGGTGAATTCAGATTCAAAGTACTTGCTTTTCATTGTGATTTTGTAGCTCCTAAGCCATAGTTTACGGAGGAGTACTTATTTTTGGTGTGATCTCCTCATCACATAAGCTATATAGCATAGTAAAAGCATAGTCAGGTAATCAAAATATGCTTCATATATCCCGACAGAGGGAGTAGTTACTAAATTGGATTCTTTATTTCTAGCAAGTACTTGCAGCTGCATCAATAGTAGAACACAACTAGTCGAAACAAAGTTATCATGCAAGTACAAGCACGATTAGTTGTCGACAGCCATATTGGTGACACAAGCAGAATTACCATCATACGAAATACTCCATATGCAGAACAGTTTAGGCATAATTTCGACACAGGATCCAGCATCGCTCCATATGCACCGACACAACAGAGAAGTTGATGAAAGGAGAAGATCTGAACTTAGGAAAACCACAAATATCGGGACAGCATCGATTGAAACAACATATGCCACCGACTTCAGCTGCAAAACTGGATGAAACAAACTGCCAAGTTCTACTATCATAGCATTATACTGTCATCAAGATTCACACTCTACCAAGTCATTCAATACGGGATATATAGTCACACCATGGTGACATAAAGGCTTTACTGAATCGGACATGGACACATCGGACAAATCATTTAACAATACCGATATAACTTGGCCTTGTTAATGTTCACCGCTCAAACATGAAACTATAGAAGAGGTTGCTGGTACTTCATGTTCACCGCTCAAACATGAAACTATAGAAGAGGACTGGGCAGATTGGGGGAGGGGAGGAGGAGGGGAGCTCACGGGGTGGTGGTGCTCCGCGACGGTGGTGTGGACGGGCGGCGTCCGGGCAAGCGGGTCGCGGCCGAGGCGTCGGCTGGGCGGGTCGAGGTGGGGCAGCGGCGTGGGCGGGTCGAGGCGGCGGGCAGCGCCGAGGTGGGCAGCGGCGCAGGGCGGGTCGAGGCGGCGCTGGGCGGCGGGCAGCGCCGAGGAGGCGCTGGGCGGCGTCCGGGCGGCGGGTCGCGTCGAGGCGGTGTCGGGCGGCGGGTCGCGTCGGCGGCGAGGGCGGCGTCCGGCGACGGGGTCGTGGTCGAGGCGGCGGGGCAGCGCCGAGGTGGCGGGACGGTGGCGCCGAGGGAGGCGGGGCGAGGGAGAGGGAAGGCGAGGAGAGGGCGAGGGAGGGAGAGGGCGAGGGCGAGGAGAGGCGGAGAGGCAGGGCGGCGGCGGTGGAGCGGGCGCGGGCGACGGGTCAGGTTTGGGCACGGGCACAATACTAATGGCGCACCACCCTCGGTGCGCCATAAGTATCCATACTAATGGCGCACCTCACCGTGGTGCGCCATTAGTATTTTTTTTTATTTCAACTCGAGCCAACAGGTTATGTACCACCGAACTGATCCACATCAAGTCCCTCTACTAGCTCGACCGGTCAGCAGCCACTTCTCACACCGTGAGGTCCCGGGTTCGACTCCTGTGCTCCACAAATCTTTTTTAGCATTTAAAAGCTGTTTGATACATATTTGTGTTTAAATATGTTCAAACTTGTTTAAATAATAACAGTAATATTTTTTTATAAGACAGTAGCATTTAAAAATCTGTTTGATACTTATTTCTTTTATAAGACGGTGCTCGGGGTGCGGTGGGTCGGCGGCGGCGGTTGACTAGGGAATCGAGGGTGCGGGGTTTCGTGGCGGCCGATGGACTGGGGGGTGCTCGGCGGCGAGGGGGACCGGATCTGGCGAGGTGGGATAGCGATCGAGATGGAGGGGGATCGAGATCGAGTGTCCATGAAAATTTGTGTTTAAATATGTTCAAACTTGTTTAAATAATAACAGTAATATTTTTTTATAAGACAGTAGCATTTAAAATCTGTTTGATACTTATTTCTTTTATAAGACGGTGCTGTGGGTGCGGTGGGTCGTGGCGGTTGACTAGGGGAATCGAGGGTGCGGAGGGTTTCATGGCGGCCGATGGACTGGGGGGTGCTCGGCGGCGAGGGGCACCGGATCTGGCGAGGTGGGATAGCGATCGAGATGGAGGGGGATCGAGATCGAGTGTCCATGAAATTTAAAAATATTCATGATAGTTCAAAAAGTACCCATGAAATACAATCGAGAAATGAAGGCTACGATTTAAATACAATCGATCTTAGCTAGCTATCTGTTCACAATCTTCTTGCCCTTCTTTTTCGCAAATGGAGTTCTTCTTGGAATGGACGCCCTTTAGGTAGGGTGGTCCTGCTTCTTCTTGTGGTGTATGCTGCTACTTCATCATCGTCGTCATGTTCGATCCTCGGTCGCCGTGCTTGTCGAAGTCTTGCTCATTGGCTACTCCATCCATTCCGATGATCTTCCTTTGCCTCTCCTCACGACAACACGACCGGGCTTTGGCGGGTCGGTAATGAAGAAGCATTGGTCCACTTGGGAAGCCAGTACCCATGGCTCATTTTTCAGCGGTGACGCTTATACCATGGTCTTGGATTTGGCTTCGGTATAACCATGGTGGTGAAATACCGGTCTTCTTTTATGACGTTCTTGGCCCATCGACACGGAACATCGGGACCTTCTCTCCAACAGTAGCTCAGCTCCCAGATCTCCTCGATCCTTCCGTAGTATCTGTCCTTGTCGTTACGGTGTAGGATTCCATCGTTACCCGGAGTTCGATAACCATCGCTCTTCATGTCCTTGGCCTCGGTGTAGAATGTGTAGCCGTTGATATCGTGACGCCTCATAGGTCATCAGGTTGTACTCGGCGCCTCGTGACAAGGCGAATATGAGTTGTTCTTCCGCGGAAGAATCCTCATGTAAAGGGTACGACGAAGCTTCGCTTGAACCAACGCGTGAAACATGAGTTGTGCTCTTTGAGTGTATCTCCGTCCGTCCTCTGTTGGCCTCGGTCATTGTACGCCTTTTTAATAAAGGTTTTGTGCTCTACCACCCAAGGATCGACCACGTCTATGTGTTGTAGCGCGACTAGGTTTGCTCTTTCAAAGTCGGCGAGTCGACCCTCGAAGTCGACATGCATTTCGCGGCGACCCTCACGGTGACCCCATCCAACGAGCCTGCCGAGGTGCTGCTGACGGCAGACCAACGGGTTCTCGATGCCTAGATAATTCGTGCAGAGGAGATGCACTCTTCGATCGAAAAGCCCTCGGCTATGCTTCCTTCTCGACGTGACATGTTGCGAACGTATCCTTTGATGACACCATTCATCCTTTCGAACGGCATCATGCTGTGCAGGAACGCCGCCCGAAGTTGGATGATATCCTCCACTATATGGACCATTAGATGCACCATAACGTCAAGAATGCGGGCGGAAGTACATCTCAAGCTCGCATAGTATCACCACGATCTCTTCCTCGTAGCCTTCTCGAGTTGCCTCACGCCAATCGACTTCCGAGATATGACGTCGAAGAAGTTGCATAGGCCAAATAGCGTTTCACGGACGTGCGCGTCCATGATCCCACGGATTGCAATCGAAGTATCTGCGTCATCAAGACGTGATACCGTGAGACTTCTTCCCGCTGAACTTCGCTTGTTGGGTCTAGGTATCTGCTTATCTTCCCGCGTAGCGTAAGGAAGTTTTACTCCTAGGAGGCAGGTGAAAACTGCTCGATCTCCTCCCGACTTAGAGTGAAGCACGCGGGAGGTAGTCATTTCCGGTCTTCTTGGCCTTTTGCCTTTGCGACGACTTTACGTGTCCTGCTTCGCCTCATCATCATCATCATGATCATCATCATCATCATCATCATCATCATCATCATCATATATAGCGTGAAGCTCCTGCCTGATGCCCATTGATTTCAAGTCTGCCCTTGCTTTCGGCCCATCTTTGGTCCTCTCGGCATGTTGAGCAGGGTACCAAGCAGACTCGCTTTACGTTCTTCGTGATATGTATGACATCAAGGCTGTGAGGCACACGGTGGATCTTCCAAGACGGCAAGTCCCGAAAACAGACCTCGTTTTCCATACCTTCAGCAGCTCTCCGCGCCTTTCGCTTCTTTCCGGCTCGCGCCTTTTGCTTCTTTCCCGGTGGCAGTCTTTCCAATTTTTCAACAGCTTGTCTATTTCCTCGCCACTCCTCGTACACGGCGTTTTGGGTTCGGTTTCACCATCGAACAGATCCTTGCGTTTCCTCCACGGGTCATCGTCGCGAAGCCACCTTCGATGTCCCATGAACACGGTTTTCAAGACCCGGATCTCTATCTAGCTGGCGTCGTTGTGTCATCCATGCACCTTACGATCCGTAAAATCCGTGGACTACCTGCCCCGCGAGATATCCGTAATCGAGATAGTCGTGCACCGTCGTGAGCAATGCGGCTCTCATAGGGAAATATTCTTTCTCTGCGGCGTCCCACGATTGGCGGCGTTTTCCACAGCGTGTCAAGCTCCTCTTTCAGCAGCCCCAGATATGATTGATGTCGCTCCATGGTTGTTTCGCCCTTCAATTAGCATACTCATGTGAATGTACTTCCTCTTCATGCACAACCAGGGGGAAGGTTGTACATCCACACAAACACAGGCCAGGTGCTATGTGCGCTTCTCGGCTGCCAAACGGATTGACTCCATCGGTGCTCGCGCCAAAGACGATGTTCCTTGGATCGCTCCCAAATTCCGAGTCTTCGGTTCAACGCTTGCCACTGCTCGCATCCTTAGGGTGACTCAGCATCTTGTCTTTTTATCTATCTCCGGATCATTTGCGTCATCTTCTCGCTTCTTCTCCTCCCTATCCGCTGCTAACGCAGGAGCTTTGCTACCTTAGGGTCCGCGAAATAGCGCTGCAGACGAGGAGTGATCGGAAAGTACCACACCACTTTTCGAGGAGCTTTCTTCCTCTTCTTGTATCGAGTGACGCCAAGACACCGGACATATGGTAGACTCCGCGTGCTCGTCCCGATAAATGATGCAATTGTTCATGCACACATGGTATTTCACGTCGGTAAATCGAGAGGACACGATTTTCTTCGCCTCCTCAAACTGGTCGGGCACTTGTTCCCCTTGGGAAGACGTTAGTGCAAGAATGACATGTTCTCGCCGAAGCATCGTCGGTCATTTTGTGTTTTACCTTCATCTCCGAGCCATGAGCGCTACTTTCAAAGGGTATCCTCGGCCTGCATCCTTCATACAATGGAGTAACGCGCCTAACTCAAGTTGATCCATCTTGGCTTTCTCTCGGCGGGAGCTCTTGCGTTATCCGTGCGCTTGAGAAGCAGCTCTTGAATATGAGGGTCCTACACCCAGCCCATCGATGGTCCAGCGTCGCCGCTCCGCCGGCATCATCATCTTCATGATCATGCCCGTCGCCTGCTCCGCATCTTCCTCATCATCATGTCCTCATCTTCTACATGATGACTGTACGATATCACAATCGTGATCATCTCCCGAGGATTCTTCGTCTTCTCGCCCGCCCGAGCCGCGGTGGTTGTCTTGCTGCCCTTCCTCATTTCTTGCCCGCCCGCATGGACGACTTCGTAGTCATCTTCATCACCTTGCCACCGATAGCCATCCATGAAACCACGCAACAGCAGGTGGTCCCGCACCTGCCGGAATCCGGGTCCGCAATAAGGCTCTTGACTTGCATCTTCGACACGGACATCTTATCTCCGTCTCGTTCTTTTGAAGCATCTCGGCCTTCGCGGACCTCAAAACCTATTCACGATGCCTTCGGTCATCGTGCGGACTATGGTCGCTCAAGGGTAGAGCAAAACGATATTTTAGAACCAAACAAAATTTGGCATGACTTTCCCTAAAATAGGACCAAAAGAATGCTTAATGCCAAAATTCTCGCTTGAAACGGAAATGAATCAACATTCCGCAAAATATTGGCAACTATCGCATTTCAAATACCGTACACCTCCAAACACAAACACATATGCAACACCACAAACATATGCAACACCACGAACATACATAGATCTAGCTAGGCCGTAAAAAGTGCATGTGCACATTGTTGTAGGGAGAACAACCTAAATATAGCTTCCCCCCTTACTTACCTATTAAAACAAGGTAATTTAACCACTTAATTTGAATGAATCTATGGTGGAAATGAGGTGAAAAGAGGAGGCACCGAGACAAGGAGGAGGTGGAGAGAATGAAGTGGGGAGAAAGTGAGTGTGTGGGTAGGAGAGGCTGTCCAAATATCTTGTTGCTGCCCACTTACTAATGGCGCACCTCTTGCATGGTGCGCCATTAGTAGTTACAACTACTAATGGCGCACTTAAGCAGGATGCGCCATTAGTATGTTTGGATAGGCGCACTAGTTCAAAAAAAATTCTATACTAATGGCGCACCTTCGCCGGGTGCGCCATTAGTAGTTACAACTACTAATGGTGCACTTGGGCAGGATGCGCCATTAGTATGTTTGGACAGGCGCACTAGTTAAAAAAAATTGATACTAATGGCGCACCCTTTGCATGGTGCGCCATTAGTAGTTTAAACTCTAATGGCGCATCAGAAGGTGGTGCGCCATTAGTATATACTAATGGCGCACCATCTTTCTGGTGCACCATTAGTGTCAATCCCATCTATAGCCCTTTTTCTAGTAGTGCCGAGTCCACAGTTACGGACACACTCGACAGTAGGTCACACCATGGGTTAATGTTTAATTAATTTTGCACACTAAGATATGAACTTTGCACCGTTGGGAAGATGATGTTTGGGAAAACATTGTGTTGATGGAGACCAAGTTGGTGGTCCGTTTGTGATCTCGGTAAGATCACCGTTTGGTTACGAGGTAACCCGATCAAAGACCACGAGGTTGGTCCGTTTGTGATCCGAGAGCGATCACCGTTTGGTAAGCAAGTCCGAGGTACTTATATCACAAGATCATGATCACTGAATGTATAATATGATGTTGCATTACTAAAGCAATTGGTTAAATATCATGATATTGCTTGTCATTATGTTCATGTTTGTTGTGAGCTTACAAGTACATTCAATGTACTGACCTGGCGTGTCGTGCCAGCTTTCAGGAAAGTCTCGTTGGAAAGGAGTGCCGTCCAAGTCTAGATCGTGTCCACATCGATGTCCCTGTGCTATGGAGTTCCGCTATGACGTCGTTCCGCTGTCGCGTAGTTGTTATGATCGAGGCCCCCTTTATGTTCACTAAATAATGTACATGTTGTTCAGCCGCACCGTGTGTGCCGCTTGGCCTCGCCACCTGTTGTAATATGAACTATGATCCGCTAGCATCAATAAAGCGGTTGCTTTCTGTACCAAGATGTTGTGTGTTGCCAGAAGAAATGGTCTCTGGGCTGGCAATGCATGGTAAACCGGTCGCTCTGAGCCGGGGTGCCACATCTCCGATGGTGTTTGTTGAGTTGGCATAGATCGAGATTAGGATTTGTCACTCCGAGTATCGGAGAGGTATCTCTGGGCCCTCTCGGTAATGCACATCACTATAAGCCTTGCAAGCATTGTGACTAATGAGTTAGTTGCGGGATGATGCATTACCGAACGAGTAAAGAGACTTGCCGGTAACGAGATTGAACTAGGTATTGAGATACCGACGATCGAATCTCGGGTAAGTAACATACCGATGGGAACAACGTATGTTGTTATGCGGTTTGACCGATAAAGATATTCGTAGAATATGTAGGAACCAATATGAGCATCCAGGTTCCGCTATTGGTTATTGACCGGAGATGAGTCTCGGTCATGTCTACATAGTTCTCGAACCCGTAGGGTCCGCACGCTTAACGTTCGGCGACGATCGGTATTATGAGTTTATGTGTTTTGATGTACTGAAGGTTGTTCGTAGTCCCAGATATGATCACGAACATGATGAGGAGTCTCGAAATGGTGGAGACATAAAGATCGATATATGGGGATACTGTGTTTGGACATCGGAATGTTTCCGAGTGTGTTCGGGCATTTACCGGAGTATCGGGTGGTTACCGGAACCCCTCGGGGAGTATATGGGCCCTAATGGGTTTTAGTGGAGAGAGAGAGAGTGGGGCGGCCAGGGCAGGCCGCGCTCCTCCTCCCCCTTAGGTCCGAATTGGAGTAGCAAGGGGGGGCGGCACCCCCCCTTTCCTTCTCCTTCTCTCCTCCTTCCTTCTCTCCTACTCCAACTAGGGAAAGGGGGAATCCTACTCCCGGTGGGAGTAGGACTCCTCCCAGGGCGCGCCATAGAGAGCCGGCCCTCCCCCTCCTCCACTCCTTTATATACGGGGGAGGGGGCACCCCATAGACACACAAGTTGATCTCTTTGCCGTGTGCACATGGACTACACTCTCCCCTCTCGTTGCTATGCATCACCATGATAGATCTTGTGTGTGCGTAGGAATTTTTTTGAAATTACTGCATTCCCCAACAATTTTATCACTCGTAGCGATGCTTAAGTCTGTCCGAATCATGTTTGCAATTGCCACATTTTATGAAATCTGGCAAAATGATATCAAAACTGCATTCCTTAATGGATTTCTTAAAGAAGAGTTGTATATGATGCAACCAGAAGGTTTTGTCAATCCTAAAGGTGCTAACAAAATGTGCAAGCTCCAGCGATCCATCTATGGACTCGTGCAAGCAGCTCGGAGTTGGAATATACGCTTTGATGAGTTGATCAAAGCATATAGTTTTATACAGAATTGTGGTGAAGCCTGTATTTACAAGAAAGTGAGTGGGAGCACTACATCATTTCTGATAAGTATATGTGAATGACAAATTGTTGATCGGAAATAATGTAGAATTTTCTGGAAAGCATAAAGGAGTGTTTGAAAGGAGTTTTTCAAAGAAAGACCTTGGTGAAGCTGCTTACATATTGAGCATCAAGATCTATAGAGATAGATCAAGACGCTTGATAAATTTTTCAATGAGTACATACCTTGACGAGTTTTTGAAGTAGTTCAAAATGGACAGTCAAAGAATGAGTTCTTGCCTGTGTTGCAAGGTATAAAGTTGAGTAAAGACTCAAAAACCCGACCACGACAGAAAATAGAAAGAGAATAAAAAGTCATTCCCTATGCCTCAGTCATAGGTTCTATAAAGTATGCTATGATGTGTACCAAACCTATTGTGAACCTCATAATGAGTTTGGCAAGAGGGTACAATAGTGATCCAGGAGTGGATCACTGGACAGCGGTCAAAATTATCCTTAGTGGAATAAGGAAATGTTTCTCGGTGAAGTGACAAAGAGTTCGTCGTAAATGAAGGAAATATGCCCTAGAGGCAATAATAAAGTTATTATTTATTTCCTTATATCATGATAAATGTTTATTATTCATGCTAGAATTGTATTAACAGGAAACATAATACATGTGTGAATATATAGACAAACAGAGTGTCACTAGTATGCCTCTACTTGACTAGCTTGTTAATCAAAGATGGTTATGTTTCCTAACCATAGACAAAAGAGTTGTTATTTGATTAACGGGATCACATCATTAGTTGAATGATCTGATTGACATGACCCATTTCGTTAGCTTAGCACTTGATCGTTTAGTATGTTGCTATTGCTTTCTTCATGACTTATACAAAGTTCCTGCAACTATGAGATTATGCAGCTCCGTTTACGGAGGAACACTTTGTGTGCTACCAAACATCACAACGTGAACTGGGTGATTATAAAGGTACTCTACTGGTGTCTCCAAAAGTATATGTTGAGTTGGCATAATTGAGATTAGGTTTTGTCACTCCGATTGTCGGAGAGGTATCTCTGGGCCTTCTCGGTAATACTCATCACCTAAGCCTTGCAAGCATTGTAACTAATGAGTTAGTTATGAAATGATGTATTATGGAATGAGTAAAGAGACTTGCCGGTAACGAGATTGAACTAGGTATTGGATATCGACGATCGAATCTCGGGCAAGTAACATACCGATGACAAAGGGAACAACGATGTTGTTATGCGGTTTGACCGATAAAGATCTTCGTAGAATATGTAGGAGCCAATATGAACATCCAGGTTCCACTATTGGTTATTGACCGGAAACAGTTCTAGGTCATGTCTACATAGTTCTCGAACCCGTAGGGTCCGCACGCTAACGTTACGATGGCGGTTATATTATGAGTTTATGAGTTTTGATGTACGAAGGAGTTGAGTCCCGGATGAGATCGGGGACATGACGAGGAGTCTCGAAATGGCCGAGACGTAAAGATCGATATATTGGACGACTATATTCGAGTTCGGAAAGGTTCAGTGATTCGGTATTTTTGAAGTACCGAGAGTTACGGAATTCGCCGGGAGTATATGGGCCTTATTGGGCCATACAGGAATAGAGGAGAGAGGCCAAAAGGAAGGAGGCCTGCGCCCCCCCTCTGGTCCGACTTGGACAAGGGGCGCAGCCCCCCTTTCCTTCTTCCTCTCCCCCTCTTTCCCTTCTCCTATTCCAACAAGGAGGTGGAATCCTACTAGGACTAGGGAGTCCTAGTAGGACTCCACACTTGGCGCGCCCCCTCCTAGGGCCGGCCTCCTCCCCCTTGCTCCTTTATATACGGGGGCAGGGGGGCACCCCATGACACACAAGTTGATCTACGGATCGTTCCTTAGCCGTGTGCGGTGCCCCCCTCCACCATATTCCACCTCGGTCATATCGTCATGAGTTTAGGCGAAGCCTGTGCCATGAGAGCATCATCATCGTCCTGCACGCCATCTTGACGGAACTCATCCCGACACTTTGCTGGATCGGAGTCCGGGATCGTCATCGAGCTGAGCGTGTGCTGAACACGGAGGTGCCGTCGCTTGGCACTTGGATCGGTCGGATCGTGAAGGCGCACGACTACATCAACCGCGTTGTCATAACGCTTCGCTTTCGGTCTCACGAGTGCGTGGACACACTCTCCCTCGTTGCTATGTCATCACCATGATCTTGCGTGTGCGTAGGAATTTTTTGAAATTACTCGTTCCCCAACAATGGCATCCGAGCCTGGTTTTATGCGTTGATGTTATATGCACGAGTAGAACACAAGTGAGTTGTGGGCGATACAAGTCATACTGCTTACCAGCATGTCATACTTTGTTCGGCGGTATTGTGAGATGAAGCGGCCGGACCGACATTACGCGTCGCTTCACGCGAGACTGGTTTCACCGCTGCGAGCACTCGTTGCTTATAGGTGACTGGCGGTGTCTGCTCTCTCACTTTAGTTGAACTGAGTGTGGCTCGCCCGGTCCTTGCGAAGGTTAAAACAGCACCAACTTGACAAACTATCGTTGTGGCTTTGATGCGAGGTAAAACGGTTCTTGCTCAGCCTGTAGTAGCCACGTAAAACTTGCAACAACAAAGTAGAGGACGTCTAACTTGTTTTTGCAGGGCATGTTGTGATGTGATATGGTCAAGGCGTGATGCTATATTTTATTGTATGAGATGATCATGTTTTGTAACCGAGTTATCGGCAATCGGCAGGAGCCATATGGTTGTCGCTTTATTGTATGAAATGCAAGCGCCATGTAATTGCTTTACTTTATCACTAAGCGGTAGCGATAGTCATAGAAGCAATAGTTGGCGAGGCGACAACGATGCTACGATGGAGATCAAGGTGTCGGCGCCGGTGGCGATGGTGATCATGATGGTGCTTCGAGATGGAGATCACAAGCACAAGATGTTGATGGCCATATCATATCACTTATATTGATTGCATGTGATGTTTATCCTTTATGCATCTTATCTTGCTTTGATTGACGGTAGCATTTTAAGATGATCTCTTACTAAAAATTATCAAGAAGTGTTCTCCCTGAGTATGCACTGTTGCCAAAGTTCGTAGTACCAAGACACCACGTGATGATCGGGTGTGATAAATTCTACGTCCATCTACAACGGGTGCAAGCCAGTTTTGCACACGCATAATACTCAGGTTAAACTTGACGAGCCTAGCATATGCAGATATGGCCTCGGAATACGGAGACCGAAAGGTCGAGCGTGAATCATATAGTAGATATGATCAACATAGTGATGTTCACCATTGAAAACTACTCCATCTCACGTGATGATCGGTTATGGTTTAGTTGATTTGGATCACGTGATCACTTAGATGACTAGAGAGATGTCTGTCTAAGTGGGAGTTCTTAAGTAATATGATTAATTGAACTTAAATTTATCATGAACTTAGTCCTGGTAGTATTTTGCAAATTATGTTGTAGATCAATAGCTCGCGTTGTTGCTTTCAAATGTTTATTTTGATATGTTCCTAGAAAATTGTGTTGAAAGATGTTAGTAGCAATGATGCGGATTGGATCCGTGATCTGAGGTTTATCATCATTGCTGCACGAAGAATTATGTCCTTAATGCACCGCTAGGTGACAGACCTATTGCAGGAGCGGATGCGGCGTTATGAGCGTTTGGCTAGCTCAATATGATGACTACTAGATAGTTTAGTGCACCATGCTTAACGGCTTAGAATCGGGACTTCAAAGATGTTTTGAGCGTCATGGACCATATAAGATGTTCCAGAAATTGAAGTTAATATTTCAAGCAAATACCGAGTTGAGAGATATGAAGTCTCCAACAAGTTCTATAGCTAAAAGATGGAGGAGAATCGCTCAACTAGTGAGCATGTGCTCAGATTGTGCGAGTACTTCAATCGCTTCAATCAAGTGGGAGTTAATCTTCCGGATAAGATAGTGATTGACAGAATTCTCTAGTCACCATCACTAAGTTAGTAGAACTTCGTGATGAACTATAGTATGCAAGGGATGACGAAAAAGATTCTCGACCTCTTCGTGATGTTGAAATCAACGAAGGTAGAAATCAAGAAAGAGCATCAAGTGTTGATGATTGACAAGACCACTAGTTTCAAAAAGGGCAAAGGAAAGAAAGGAAACTTCAAGCGGAATGACAAGCAAGTTGTCACTCCGTGAAGAAGACCAAAGCTGGACCAAAGCCTGAAACTGAGTGCTTACACTGCAAAGGAAATGGTCCTTTGAGCGGAAAAGCCCTGAATATTTGGTGAGTAAGAAGGATGGCAAAGTGAACAAGGGTATATTTGATATACATGTGTTTGATGTGTGCCTTACTAGTGTTTATAGTAGCCCCGAGTATTTGATACTTGTTAGGTTGCTAAGATTAGTAACTCAAACAGGAGTTCTGAGAATAAACAGAGACTAGTTGAAGGGAAGTGATGATGAGTGTTGGAAGTAGTTCCAAGATTAATATGATCATCATCGCACACTCCCTATACTTTCGAGATTAGTGTTAAACCTAAATAAATGTTATTTGGCGTTTGCGTTGAGCATGAATATGATTTGATCATGTTTATTGCGTCACGGTTATTCATTTAAAAGTTAGAGAATAAATTGTTATTCTGTTTACATGAATAAGACCTTTGATGGTCATACACCCAATGAACATAGTTTGTTGGATATCGATCATAGTGATACACATATTCATAATATTGATGCCAAAAGATGCAAAGTTAATAATGATAGTGCAACTTATTTATGGCACTGCAGTTTGGGTCATATCGGTGTAAAGCGCATGAAGAAACTCCATAAAGATGGATTTTCGGAATCACTTGGCTATGAATCATTTGATGCTTGCGAACCGTGCCTTTGGGCGAGATGACTAAAACTCCGTTCTTGAACAATGGAGCGAGCAACAAACTTATTGGAAATAATACATACCGATGTATGCGATCCGATGAGTGTTGAGGCTCATGGCGGGTATCATTATTTTCGACCTTCACAGATGATTTGAGCAGATATGGGTATATCTACTTGATGAAACATAAGTCTGAAATATTTGAAAAGTTCAAAGAATTTCAGAGTGAAGTGGAAAATCATCGTGACAAGAAAATAAGGTTTCTACGATCTGATCGCAAAGACAAATATTTGAGTTACGAGTTTGGTCTTCAATTAAAACAATGTGGAATAGTTTCACAAATTCATGCCACCTGGAACACCACATCATAATGGTGTGTCCGAACGTCATAACCGTACTTTATTGGATATAGTACAATCTATGATGTTTCTTACCGATTTACCAATATCGCTTTTGGGATCATGCATTAGAGACAGCTGCATTCACGTTAAATAGGGCACCATCTAAATCCGTTGAGACGACACTATATGAACTGTGGTTTAGCAAGAAACCAAAGTTGTCGTTTCTTAAAATTTGGGGTTGTGATGCTTATGTGAAAAAGTTTCATCCAGATAAGCTCAAACCCAAATCAAGAAATGCGTCCTCATAGGATACCCAAAGGAGACTGTTGGGTACACCTTCTATCACAAATCCAAGACAAGACATTCGTTGTTGAGAATGGATCCTTTCCGAGAAGGAGCTTCTCTCGAAAGAAGTGAGTGGGAGGAAAGTAGAACTTGATAAGGTAATTGTACCTTCTCCCTTATTGGAAAGTAGTTCATCACGTAAATCTGTTCCTATGACTACTACACCAATTAGTGAGGAAGCTAATGATGATGATCATGTAACTTCAGATCAAGTTACTACCAACCTCGTGGGTCAACCAGAGTAAGATCCGCACTGAGTGGTACGGTAATCCCATTCTGGAGGTCATGTTACTTGACCATGACGAACCTACGAACTATGAGGAAGCGATGATGAGCCCAGATTCCGCAAAATGGTTTGAGGCCATGAAATCTGAGATATGATCCATGTATGAGAACAAAGTATGGACTTTGATGGATTTGCCCGATGATCGGCAAACCATAGAAAATAAATGGATCTTCAAGAGGAAGGCGGACATTGATAGTAGTGTTACTATCTACAAAGCTAGACTTGTCGAAAAAGGTTCTTGACAAAGTTCAAGGTGTTGACTACGATGAAATTTTCTCACTCGTAGCGATGCTTAAGTCTGTCCAAATCATGTTAGCAATTGCCGCATTTTTATGAAATCTGGCAAATGGATAAACAAAACTACATTCCTTAATGGATTTGAAGAAGAGTTGTATATGATGCAACCAGAAGGTTTTGTCAATCCTAAAGGTGCCGACAAAATACGCAAGCTCCAGCGATCCATCTATGGACTGGTGCAAGCATCTCGGAGTTGGAATATACGCTTTGAAAAGTTGATCAAAGCATATAGTTTTATACAAACTTGCGGTGAAGCCTATAATTACTAGAAAGTGAGTGGGAGCACTACAGCATTTCTGATAAGTATATGTGAATGACATATTGTAGATCGGAAATAATGTAGAATTATTCTGCAAAGCATAAAGGAGTGTTTGAAAGGAGTTTTTCAAAGAAAGACCTCGGTGAAGCTGCTTACATATTGAGCATCAAGATCTATAGAGATAGATCAAGACGCTTGATAAGTTTTTTCAATGAGTACATACCTTGACAAGATTTTGAAGTAGTTCAAAATGGAACAGTCAAAGAAAGAGTTCTTGCCTGTGTTACAAGGTGTGAAATTGAGTAAGACTCAAAACCCGACCACGGCAGAAGATAGAAAGAGAATGAAAGTCATTCCCTATGCCTTGGCCATAGGTTCTATAAAGTATGCCATGCTGTATACCAGATCTATTGTATACCCTACACTGAGTTTGGCAAGGGAGTACAATAGTAATCTAGGAGTAGATCACTGGACAGCGGTCAAAATTATCCTTAGTGGAATAAGGATATGTTTCTCGATTATGGAAGTGACAAAAGGTTTGTCGTAAAGGGTTACGTCGATGCAAGTTTTGACACCGATCTGGATGACTCTAAGTCTCGATATAGATACATATTGAAAGTGGGAGCAATTAGCTAGAGTAGCTCCGTGCAGAGCATTGTAGACATAGAAAATTGCAAAATACATAACGGATCTGAATATGAAAGACCCGTTGACTAAGATTCTCTCACAAGCAAAACATGATCACACCTTAGTACTCTTTGGGTGTTAATCACATAGCGATGTGAACTAGATTACTGAATCTAGTAAACCCTTTGGGTGTTGGTCACATGGCGATGTGAACTATGGGTGTTAATCACATGATGATGTGAACTATCGATGTTAATCACATGGTGATGTGATCTAGATTATTGACTCTAGTGCAAGTGGGAGATCAAGGAAATATGCCCTAGAGGCAATAATAAAGTTATTATTTATTTCCTTATATCATGATAAATGTTTATTATTCATGCTAGAATTGTATTAACAGGAAACATAATACATGTGTGAATATATAGACAAGCAGTGTCACTAGTATGCCTCTACTTGACTAGCTTGTTAATCAAAGATGGTTATGTTTCCTAACCATAGACAAAAGAGTTGTTATTTGATTAACGGGATCACATCATTAGTTGAATGATCTGATTGACATGACCCATTCCGTTAGCTTAGCACTTGATCGTTTAGTATGTTGCTATTGCTTTCTTCATGACTTATACAAAGTTCCTGCAACTATGAGATTATGCATCTCCCGTTTACCGGAGGAACACTTTGTGTGCTACCAAACGTCACAACGTAATTGGGTGATTATAAAGGTACTCTACAGGTGTCTCCAAAAGTATATGTTGAGTTGGCATAATTCGAGATTAGGTTTTGTCACTCCGATTGTCGGAGAGGTATCTCTGGGCCTTCTCGGTAATACTCATCACCTAAGCCTTGCAAGCATTGTAACTAATGAGTTAGTTATGAAATGATGTATTACGGAACGAGTAAAGAGACTTGCCGGTAACGAGATTGAACTAGGTATTGGATACCGACGATCGAATCTCGGGCAAGTAACATACCGATGACAAAGGGAACAACGTATGTTGTTATGCGGTTTGACCGATAAAGATCTTCGTAGAATATGTAGGAGCCAATATGAACATCCAGGTTCCACTATTGGTTATTGACCGGAAACAGTTCTAGGTCATGTCTACATAGTTCTCGAACCCGTAGGGTCCGCACGCTTAACGTTACGATGACGGTTATATTATGAGTTTATGAGTTTTGATGTACCAAGGAGTTCGAGTCCCGGATGAGATCGGGGACATGACGAGGAGTCTCGAAATGGTCGAGACGTAAAGATCGATATATTGGACGACTATATTCGAGTTCGGAAGGTTCCGAGTGATTCGGTATTTTCGAGTACCGGAGAGTTACGGAATTCGCCGGGAGTATATGGGCCTTATTGGGCCATACGGGAATAGAGGAGAGAGGCCAAAGGAAGGAGGCCTGCCCCCCTCTGGTCCGAATGGACAAGGGGCGCAGCCCCCCTTCCTTCTTCCTCTCCCCTCTTTCCCCTTCTCCTATTCAACAAGGAGGTGGAATCCTACTAGGACTAGGGAGTCCTAGTAGGACTCCACACTTGGCGCGCCCTCCTAGGGCGGCCTCCTCCCCCTTGCTCCTTTATATACGAGGGCAGGGGCACCCCATGACACAAAGTTGATCTACGGATCGTTCCTTAGCTGCAGGTGCCCCCCTCCACCATATTCCACCTCGGTCATATCGTCATGAGTTTAGGCGAAGCCTGTGCAGTAGAGCATCATCATCGTCCTGCGCTGTCGTCTTGTGGAACTCATCCCCGACACTTTGCTGGATCGAGTCAGGGATCGTCATCGAGCTGAGCGTGTGCTGAACACGGAGGTGCCGTACGTTCGGCACTTGGATCGGTCGGATCGTGAAGACGTACAACTACATCAACCGCGTTGTCATAACGCTTCCGCTTTCGGTCTACGAGGGTACGTGGACACACTCTCCCCTCTCGTTGCTATGTCATCACCATGATCTTGCGTAATACGAGGAATTTTTTGAAATTACTACGTTCCCCAACAGTAAAGAGTTACATTGATGCAAACTTTGACACCGATCTGGATGACTCTAAGTCTTGATCTAGATACATACTGAAAGTGGGAGCAATTAGATAGAGTAGCTTCGTGCAGAGCATTGTAAACATAGAAACTTGCAAAATACATACGGCTCTGAATGTGGCAGATCCGTTGACTAAATTTATCTCACAAGCAAAACATGATCAAACCTTAGTGCTCTTGGGTGTTTATCACATAGCGATGTGAACTAGATTATTGACTCTAGTAAACCCTTTGAGTGTTGGTCACATGGCGATGTAAACTATGGGTGTTAATCACATGGTGATGTTAGCTATTGGTGTTAAATCAGATGATGATGTGAACTAGATTATTAACTCTAGTGCAAGTGGGAGACTGAAGGAAATATGGCCTAGAGGCAATAATAAATTTATTATTTTATTTCCTTCTATCATGATAAATGTTTATTACTCATGC
>JAHIAM010000159.1:0-27221 GCA_021605205.1 Aegilops longissima | reverse complement strand
ACATCATCATGTGATTCAACACTAATATTCACATCTCAGATGTGATTAATACCCATAGTTCACATCGTCATGTGACCAACACCCAAAGGGTTTACTAGAGTCAATAATCTAGTTCACATCGCTATGTGATTAACACCCAAAGAGTACTAAGGTATGATCATGTTTTGCTCGTGAGAGAAGCTTAGTCAACGGGTCTGTCACATTCAGAGCCGTATGTATTTTGCAAATATTCTATGTCTACAATGCTCTGCACGGGCTACTTCTAGCTAATTGCTCCTACTTTACAATATGTATCCAGATTGAGACTTAGAGTCATCCGGATCAGTGTAAAAGCTTGCATCGATGTTACTCTTTACTATCGCCTCTTTTATCACCTCTATAATCGAGAAATATTTTAGTCCTCACTAAGGATGTTCTTTGACCAATGTCCAAAGGATCTACTCCTAGATCACTATTGTATTCCCTTGCCAAATTCAGAGCAAGGTATATAATAGGTCCGTACATAGCATAGCGATACTTTATAGAACCTATGATCGAGGCATAGGGAATGACTTTCATTCTCTTTTCTATTTTCTGCCGTGGTCGGATTTGAGTCTCACTCAATTTCACACCTTGCAACACAGCAAGAACTTTTTCTTGACTGCTCTCTATTTTGAACTACTTCAAAATATTGACAAGGTATGTATTCATTGAAAACTTATCAAGCCGCCTTGATCTATCTCTATAGATCTTGATGCTCAATATGTAAGCAGCTTTACCGAGGTCTTTCTTTGAAAAAACTCCTTTCAAACACTCCTTTATGCTTTGCGTAATAATTCTACATTATTTCCGATCAACAATTCACATATACTTGTCGAAATGTCTGTAGTGCTCCCCACTCACTTTCTTGTAAATACAGTGCTTCTCCAAAAGTCTCAGAGAAACCATACGCTTTTGATCAACTCATCAAAGCGTATATTCCAACTCCGAGATGCTTGCACCAGTCCATTGATGGATCGCTGGAGCTTGCACATTTTGTTAGCCCTTTAGGATTGACAAAACTTCCGGTTGTATCATATACAACTCTTCTTTAATAAATCCATTAAAGAATTCATTTGCGCAGATTTCATAAATGTGGCAATTGCTAACATGATTCAACAGACTTAAGAATCGCCATGCTGAGAAAATCTCATTTGTAGTCAACACCTTGAACTTGTCGAAAACTTTTTATGCATAAGTCGAACTTTGTAGATAGTAACACTACTATCATCATCTGCCTTCCTCTTGAAGATCCATTTATATAATATGGCTTGCCGATCATCGGGCAACTCCATCAAAGTCCATACTTTGTTCCCATACATGGATCCCATCTCGCATTTCATGGCCTCGCCATTTCATTTCATGAATCTGGCTCATCATCGCCTCATAGTTCGTGAGGTTCATCATGGTTCAGTAACATGACTTCTGAACATGATTACCGTATCACTGGTGCGGATCTTACTCGAAGACCTACGAGGTTTGGTAGCAACTTGATCTAAGTTTCATGATCATCATCATTAACTTCCTCACTAATTGGTGTAGGAATCAACCGAACTGATTTCTGTGATGAACTACTTTCCAATAAGGGAGTAGGCACCATTACCTCATCAAGTTCTACTTTCCTCCCACTCACTTCTTTCGAGAGAAACTCCTTTTCTAGAAAGGATCCATCTTAGCAACGAAAAATTGCCTTCGGATCTGTGATAGGAGGTGTACCCAACATTTTCTTTTGGGTAATCTATGAAGACGATTCTCGATTTGGGTTCGAGCTTATCAGGTGAAACTTTTTCACATAAGCATCACAACTCCAAACTTTAAGAAACGACAGCTTAGGTTTATCGTTAAACCATAGTTCATACTGGTGTCGCCTCAACGGATTTAGATGGTGCCTTTTAAATGTGAATGCGGCTGTCTCTAATGCATAACCTCAAAACGATATTGGTAAATTGGTAAGAGACATCATTGATCGCACCATATCAAATAAAGTACGGTTACGACGCTCGACACACCATAACGCCTGTGGTGTTCAGTGGCGGAGTAGTGAAACTATTTCACATTGTTTTAAATGAAGGCCAAACTCAGAACTCAAATATTTTCCTCTCATGATCATATCGAGAAACTTTTATTTTCTTGTTACGATGATTCTTCACTTCACTCTGAAATTCTTTGAACTTTTCAAATGTTTCAGAATTTATGTTTCATCAAGAAGATATACCCATATCTCGCTCAAATCATCTTGTGAAGGTCGAAAATAACGATACTTGCCATTTAGCTTTAACACTCATCGGACCGCATACATCAAGATGTATTATTTCCAATAAGTCATTTGCTTCGCCCATTGTTCCCGAGAACAGAGTCTTTAGTCATTCTTGCCCATAAGGCATGGTTCGTAAGCATCAAGTGATTCCAAAATCCCATCAGATGGAGTTTCTTCATGCGCTTTACACCAATATGATTCTAAACGGCAAGTGCCACAAATAAGTTGCACTATCATTATTAACTTTGCATCTTTTGGTTTCAATATTATTATTATGTATCACTATGATCGAGATCCAATGAACCATTTTCATTGGGTGTAACCATATAAGGTTTTATTCATGTAAATGTAACAACAATTTATTCTCTTACTTAAATGAATAATCAGATTGCAATAAAATATGATCAAGTCATATTTATGCTCAACACCAAATAACACTTATTTAGGTTCCACACTAATCCCGAAAGTATAGGAGTAAAGGATGATGATCATATCAATCTTGGAACTACTTCCAACACTCATCGCCACTTCCCTTCTTCCCTTTGCCATTTTCCTTGAGACTAGTGGTCTTGTCAACCATCAACACTTGATGTTTTTCTTGATTTCTACCTTCACGATTTTAGCATCGTGGAAGAGCTCGAGAATCTTTTTTCGTCATCCTTGCATACTATAGTTCATCAAGGTTCTACTAACTTAGTGATGGTGACTAGAGAATTCTGTCAATCACTATCTTATCCGGAAGATTAACTCCCACTTGATTCAAGCTTTATTGAAGTACTCGCATAACTGAGCACATGCTCACTAGTTGAGTTTATCTCTCTCTCCATCTTTTAGCTATAGAACTTGTTGAGACTTCATATCTCTCAACCCGGTATTTGCTTGAAATATTAACTTCAATTCCTCGAACATCTCTATATGGTCCATGACGCTCAAAACGCCTTTGAAGTCCCGATTCTAAGCCAAGTACATGGTGCACTAAACTATCAAGTAGTCATCATATTGAGCTAGCCAAACGCTCATAACGCCCAGATTCGCTTCATATTGAGCTAGCCAAACGCTCATAACGCCTCGCGTGATCTGCTCCCGCAATAGGTCTGTCACCTAGCGTGCATTAAGGACATAATTCTTCAGGCAAAGAATGAGGATAAACCTCAGATCACGGATCCAATCCGCATCATTGCTACTAACATCTTTCAATACAATTTTCTAGGAACACATATAAAAACATAGGGAAGCAACAACGCGAGCTATTGATCTACAAACATAATTTGCAAAATACTACCAGACTAAGTTCATGATAAATTAAAGTTCAATTAATCATATTAAAAACTCCCACTTAGATGTACATATCTCTAGTCATCTAAGTGATCACGTGATCCAAATCAACTAAACCATGTCCGATCATCACGTGAGATGGAGTAGTTTCAATGGTGAACATCACTATGTTGATCATATCTACTATATGATTCACGCCGACCTTTCGTCTCCCGTGTTCCGAGGCCATATCTGTTATATGCTAGGCTCGCCAAGTTTAACTCCGAGTATTCCGCATGCATAAGAACTGCTTTTGCACCCGCTATTTGAACGTAGAGCCTATCACACCCGATCATCACGTGGTGTCTCAAAGACGAAGAACTTTCTTTAACGGTGCATACTCAGGAGAACACTTCTTGATAATTTTAGTGAGAGATCATCTTATAATGCTACCGCCAAACAAAGCAAGATAAGATGCATAAAGGATAAACATCACATGCAATCAATATAAGTGATATGATATGGTCATCATTATCTTGTGCTTGTGATTCCATCGCCAAGCAATCGCCATGATCACCATCGCCACCGGCGCCGACACCTTGATCTCCATCGTAGCATCGTTGTCGCCTCGCCAACTATTGCTTAATGACTATCGCTACCGCTTAGTGATAAAGTAAAGCAATTACATGGCGCTTGCATTTCATACAATAAAGTGACAACCATATGGCTCCTGCCAGTTGTCGATAACTCGTTACAAAACATGATCATCTCATACAATATAGCATCACGCCTTGACCATATCACATCACAACATGCCCTGCAAAAACAAGTTAGACGCCCTCTACTTTGTTGTTGCAAGTTTTACGTGGCTGCTACGGGCTGAGCAAGAACCGCTTCACCTACGCATCAAAACCACAACGATATTTCACAAATAGACTCTGCTTTAACTTTCTCAAGGACCGGGCGAAGCCAATTCCCTGTTCAACTAAAGTGAGAGACAGACACCGCCGTCACCTTTAAGCAACGAAAGTGCCTGGAGCGGTGAAACCGGTCCTCGTAAGCGCACGCAGTAATGTCGGTCCGGCCGCTTCATCTCACAATACCGCTTGAACCAAAGTATGACATGCTGGTAGGTAGTATGACTTGTATCGCCCACAACTCACTTTGTGTTCTACTCTGCATATGACATCAACGCATAAAACCAGGCTCTCGATGCCATCATGGGGAACGAGTAATTTCAAAAAATTTCCACGATCACGCAAGACCATGGTGATGGCATAGCAACGAGAGGGGAGAGTGTCTCGTCCACGCACTCATCAGACCGAAGCGGAAGCGCTATAACAACGCTGCTTGATGTAGTCGACGCCTTCACGATCCGACCGATCCAAGCACCGAACGACGCAGACACCTCCGAGTTCTGCACACGCTCAGCTCGATGACGATCCCCTGACTCGATCCAGCAAAGTGTCGGGATGAGTCTCCGCAAGACGACGGCAGTGATGACGATGTTGATGCTCCACCGACGCAGGGCTTCGCTTAAGCTCCGCGACGACATGACTTCTCCCAAGCAGGCTTCGCCTAAGCTCCCACGACGATATGACCAAGTGGAATATGGTGGAAGGGGCACCGACACGGCTAAGGAACGATCCGTAGATCAACTTGTGTGTCATGGGGTGCCCCTGCCCCAGATATAAAGGAGCAAGGAGGAGGTGGCCGCCCAGGAGGAGGGCTGCGCAAGGGGAGTCCTACTCCCACCGAGCAGGACTCCTTCTTTCCTAGTCCAACTAGGAGAAGGGGGAAGGGGGTGGAGAAGGGGGAGAGGCTGCGCCCAAACCCCTTGTCCACCCGGACTGGGCTTGGGAGGCGCACGCCACCTCCTCGGCTCCTTCCCACTAAGGCCCATTAAGGCCCAATACTTTTCCCTGTATTCTCAGAACTCCCCAGATTCAAAAATACCCGAATCACTCGAACCTTTCCGAACTCCTAATATAGTCGTTCCAATATATCGATCTTATGCCTCGACCATTTCGAGACTCGTCCATGTCCCCGATCTCATCCGGGACTCCAACTCCTTCGGTACATCAAAACTCATAAACTCATAATATAACGTCATCGAAACCTTGAGCGCAAGGACCCTACGGGTTCGAGAACTATGTAGACATGACCTAGAACTATTCTTGGTCAATAACCAATAGCGGGACCTGGATGCCCATATTGGCTCCTACATATTCTATGAAGATCTTTATCGGTCAAACCGCATAACAACATACGTTGTTCCTTTGTCATCGGATGTTACTTGCTCGAGGTTTGATCGTCGTGATCCAATACCTAGTTCAATCTCGCTACCGGGCAAGTCTCTTTACTCGCTCCATAATGCATCATTCGTAACTAACTCGCTTAGCTACATTGCTTGCAAGGCTTATAGTGATGTGCATTACCGAGAGGGCCCAGAGATACCTCTCCGACAATCGGAGTGACAAAACCTAATCTCAAATACGCCAACCCAACATGTACCTTTGGAGACACCTGTAGTACTCTGCTTATAATCACCCAAGTTACGCTAGACGCTTGGTAGCACCCAAAGTGTTCCTCCCGTAAACGGAGTTGCATAATCTCATAGTTACAGTGAACATGTATAAGTCATGAAGAAAGCAATAGCAACATACTAAACGATCAAGTGCTAGGCTAACGGAATGGGTCAAGTCAATCAGATCATTCTCCTAATGATGTGATCCCGTTAATCAAATGACAACTCATGTCTATGGTTAGGAAACATAACCATCTTTGATTAACGAGCTAGTCAAGTAGAGGCATACTAGTGACACTCGCTTGTCTATGTATTCACACATGTATTATGTTTCCTAATACAATTCTAGCATGAATAATAAACATTTATCATGAAATAAGGAAATAAATAATAACTTTATTATTGCCTCTAGGGCATATTTCCTTCACTGACACCTCCTTAAGGGACCAAACATTTGGATAAGGAGTGTCCTAAGTTTCAATGTAACACCCCAAAGATTAGTTACGTGGGGAGGGCTTCGAATGACCGCCTACTTTTTAGAATTTTATAAACAGCCACACGAATGGTAATATTTAATAACAAAAGCGCTTACATAGCGCAAGTAACTTTGTCTTTAATTACAAACATGATGTAAGTGAATTCATTCCAAAATGGCGCCTTGGTACACTCCATCGGTGATTTGTGACGAGCATCCTTCATCACACCATCGTAGTACATTTCGATGGCGATGCTTTGCCCTCCCGCGCCCCCCTTTTCGTCAATTACTATCTTATTTGGAAGATTAACTCCCACTTGATTCAAGCAATTGTAGTATAACTGCACAATCGAGCATGCTCACCGGTTGAGCTATTCTCCTCCATCTTGTAGGCAAAATACTACCGATGTCTCATACCTCTCGACACGGAACGAGTATGAAATACCAATTTCAACTCTTGAACATCTTATATGCTTCGTATGCTCAAAACATTTTGAAGTCCCGGTTCTAAGCCAGAAAGCATGGTGCACTAAACTATCAAGTAGTCATCATACCGAAGCTTTGCACAAACGCTCATAACGTTCGATATGCTCCTCGCAATAGGTCCGCTCACTAGAAGCGGCATCAAGGACATAATACTTCGTGCAGGAATGGGTATAATCCTCAGATCACGGACCAAATCCAAGATCATTGCTACTAACATCTTTCAACTTAGTTTTCTAGGAACATATCAAAATTAAAACAGGAAGCAACAATGGAGCTATTGATCTAGAACATAAGTTGCAAATACTATCAGGACCAAGTCCATGATAAATTAAAGTTCAATTAATCATATTACTTAAGAACCCCCACTTAGATAGACATCCTCTAATCATTTAAGTGATCACGTGATCCAAATCAACTAAACCATAACCCATCATCACGTGGAAATGGAGTAGTTTTCAATGGTGAACATCATTATGTTGATCATATCTACTATATGATTCATGCTCTCGACCTTTCGGTCTCGTTGGTTCCGAGGCCATATCTCGCATATGCTAGGCCTCGCTAAGTTTAACTCGAGTATTCTCGGTGCAAAACTGGCTTGCACCCGCTGTAGATGGACGTAGAGCTTATCACACCCAATCATCACGTGGTGTTTGGGCACGGCGAACTTTGGCAAGGTGCATACTGTGGAGAACACTTTATCTTGAAATTTAGTGAGAGATCATCTTTATAATGCTACCGCCAATCAAAGCAAAATAAGATGCATAAAAGATAAACATCACATGCAATCAATATAAGTGATATGACATGGCCATCATCATCTTGTGCTTGGTGATCTCCATCGCCAAGTTAATCGCCATGATCACCATCGTCAGCCGCGCCGACACCTTGATCTCCATCGTAGCATGGTTGTCGCCTCGCCAACCATTGCTTCTACGATTATCGCTACCGCTTAGTGATAAAGTAAAAGCAATTACAGTGCGATTGCATTGCATACAATAAAGCGACAACCATATGGCTCTCGCCACTTGCCGATAACTTGGTTACAAAACATGATCATATCATACAATAAAATATAGCATCATGCCTTGACATATATCACATCACAACATGCCCTGCAAAAACAAGTTAGATGTCCTCTACTTTGTTGTTGCAAGTTTTACATGGCTGCTACGGGCTGAGCAAGCAAGCTGCTCATACTACGCATCAAAACCACAACGATAGTTCGTCAAGTTAGTGCTGTTTTAACCTTCTCAAGGACGGCAAGGAGCCACACTCTGTTCAACTAAAGTTGGAGAAACTAACACCCGCCAGCCACCTCGTGGTGCAAAGCACGCCGGTAGAACCAGTCTCGCTGAAGCGCACGCGTAATGTAATGTCCGGCCGCCTTTATCCACAGAATATCGCCAACCAAAGTATGACATGGTAAAGCAGTATGACTTGTATCGCTTCACTTGTGTTCTACTCATGCATATAACATCTACACATAAAACCAGGCTCGGATGCCACCGTTGAGGAACATAGTAATTTCAAAAATTTCCTACGCACAATACGTAGATCATGGTGATGCATAGCAACGAGAGGAAGAGTGTTGTCCACGCACCCTCGTGAGACCGAAAGCGGCGCTTATGACAACGCTTGTTGATGTATTCATACGCCTTCACGATCCGACCGATCCAAGTACCGAACGCACGGCACTCTCCGAGTTCAGCACACGCTCAGCTCGATGACGCCCCGCGAACTCTCGATCCAGCAGTAGCTTATAGGGAGAGTTCCGTCAAGAAGACGGTGTGATGATTGTGTTGATGATGCTATTGACGCGGGCTTCGCCTAAGCACCGCCACGATATTATCGAGGTGGATTATGGTGGAGGGGCCACCGCACACGGCTAAGAGATCAATGATCAATTGTTGTGTCTGATTGGGTGCCCCCATCCCCGTGATATAAAGGAGTGGAGGAGGGGAGGCCGACCTCTCTATGGCGCGCTTTAGGGGAGTCCTACTCCCATCGGGAGTAGGATTCCCTTTATCTAGTAGAACTAGGAACCCTTCCAAGTAGGAATAGGAGAGGAAGGAAAGAGGGGAGAGGAGAATGAAAGGCGGCTGCACCCTTGTCCCACTCCCGACAGAGGGGGGCGCGCCCCTTCCTTTTGGCATCTCTCCTTTATTCCCGTATGGCCCAATAAGGCCCAATAGTTCTCCTGGTGAATTCTCAGAACTCATCGGGTAATTCAAAATACCGAATCACTTCGGTATTTTCCGATGTCCGAATATAGTCGCCCAATATATCGATCTTTACATCTCGACCATTTCGAGATCTCCTCGCCATGTCCCCGATCTCATCCGGGACTACTTAACTACCTTCAAGACATCAAAACACATAAACTCATAATACAAATCGTCACGTAACTTTGTTGGCAGGACCCTACGGGTTCAAGAACTATGTAGACATGACCGAGACACATCTCCGTCAATAACCAATAGCGAACCCGGATGCTCATATTGGCTCCTACATGTACTACGAAGATCTTTATCACCAAACCGCATAAAAACATACGTTGTTCCCTTTGTCATCCAGATAGTTACTTCGCCTCGAGATTCGATCGCTTGATCAAATACCTAGTTCAATCTCGCTACCGTAAAAGTCTCTTTACTCGCCTGAATACATCATCCCGCAACTAACTCATTAGTTACAATGCTTGCAAGGCTTATAGTGATGTGCATTACCGAGGGGCCGGAGATACCTCTCCAACAATCGGAGTGACAACTCCTAATCTCAAATACGCCAACCCAACAAGTACCTTTTGAGACACCTCAGAGCACCTTTATAATCGCCCAGCCACGCCAGACGCTTTGGTAGCACACAAAGTGTTCCTCCCAGAAACGGAGTTGCGTAATCTCATAGTCATAGGAACTTGTATAAGTCATGAAGAAAGCAATAGCGTAATACTAAACGATCAAGTGCTAAGGCTAACGGAATGGGTCAAGTCAATCACATCATTCTCCTAATGATGTGATCTCGTTAATCAAATGACAACTCATGTCTATGGTTAGGAAACATAACCATCTTTGATCAACAAGCTAGTCAAGTAGAGGCATACTAGTGACACTGCTTTGTTTATGTATTCACACATGTATCAAGTTTCCGTTAATACAATTTAGAATGAATAATAAACATTTATCATGAAATAAGGAAATAAATAATAACTTTATTATTGCCTCTAGGGCATATTTCCTTCACATTGAACCCGCAAGTTGATCACCAAAACATACATGAAGTAGATCACGGAATATCCCATTCTCACCACAGGATAAGCACAACAAGACATACATCAAGTGTTCTCAAATCCTTAAAGACTCGATCCGATAAGATAACTTCAAAGGGAAAACTCAATCCATTACAAGAGAGTAGAGGGGAGAAACATCATAAGACCCAACTATAATAGCAAAGTCATGATACATTGTCACATCCCAAGATAGACCATGCATTAGGGTGTGCATCATGTTTAAATTTCATCTGAATTTGAAATGGGGAAGGCAGAAACCCCGTAACACCCCCCTTAAAATAACTAGGGTTTACTAAAATTTATTTCAATGAATCAAATGCCCTTCAAAATGCTCATCCTCTTTGTTTGGGTTTAGGATCCATGTCAAAGAAGGTGGAACATTTTCTAGGTCACCTAAGGGTTCTAGATTTAAAATCACAAGTTTTGAAATGGGCATTTTAAATTATGGAAAATATTTTAAGTGTTCAAAATTGCCAAACTAAAATGTTTCATGTTGGGAATATTCCAACAAGTGACCAGGAGCATTTTGGTAATTTTTGAAATAGTTTTGGTATTTTAAAAACCCTAAACAGAGTTGCGTAAATAGAAAAGACTAGAAATAGAAAAACCCACTGTCACCTCACGACCGGCCCACCGGCCGGCCAAGCTGAAAGAGCCACCAATGAGCTGCTTGGCTCGCCAGCAGCAGCCTGGTGTCGGCCGGCGGAAGCTATAGGGCGCCCACGCAGCTGGCCGCCGCCTGCCTCATCCTTCGCCGCCCAGCACTGGATCACCCACGCGTGTCACACCCCGACCTCTCTGACACCTCACTTTCTCTCGCCGCCTCGACCTGGCCGACGCGCTATCGCCGACACACACCACGACGCCTTGCGCTCCCGCCTCATACCTCCCTCATGTCTGCAGCTCCGCCAAGACCTCGCTACCCCTAGCTAGCTAGTTCCTCGCTTCCAAAACACCCCGAGGCCACTACCCCGACCTCACCTAAGCTCAAGGTCACGGGAGATCCCCATCGCCGCCGCCGGGCCAGATCATCCGCCTCACCCCGACGAAGTTCTCCACAGTTCACCGTGAGCCTAGCTACTCCCTGTCCTCTCCGCTTCTTCTTGCACCACACCGAGCGCCGATGTTCACCGAACTCATCACTGGCTGGACTGTCGCCGACGAGCCTCCGGCCACCAAATGGCCACACCACTACGCCCATCGTGACTCACCATGCCCCCAATGGGCCTAACTGCACTTCCCGCGCCTCACGGCCCTCTAACCCTCAAACCCGCGGTGGCCGAGCCCCGGCCGCCGCCTCGACCGTCACGGCCGCCCATTCCTGCCACCCTAACCCTACCGACCCACCACTAACCGCTGCTCACCTCCAACACACGTAGGTGCTCCCGCCCATTTGGGGCCCGAAAGTGCAAAAGCACTTGCTCGCTGTCTGCCTCGGCTGGCTAGACGCCGGTGAGTTGACCCCGTCCCAGGCCCCTGCTGACCTCCGGGTCAATGACAGTGGACCCTCCTGCTAAACTAATTAGGATTAGTTCTAATTAATTAAATTAGTTTAGATTAACCTCGACATGCGGGTCCCACTGGTCAGTTTGACCTCGACGACCCCTGCTGGACCCTCCCGACGCTATGTTGACCTCATGCCGACAAGATTAATTCAAATTCTGAATTATTCTTATATAATAAAATCCGCAATATAATCCAAATTTCAAATGCTTATAACTTTTATTCTATAACTCCAAATACAAAGATTTATATATGAAAATTTATCAGAAAAATACACTCTATCCATTGGTACAGGTTTCATGCATGTTAAAACAAGTTAACTATGCTGAATAACCAGATTAAGATTTTGCACCATTAGGACTAACTCATGATCTATCATTTGAACCTTTGGTTCAAATGAGATCATCCCCTGCCCTTCAACTTGCATTAGGCCAACACACATTCATCTTGCCATGTCATAGCATGCATCATATTGTTGCATATTGGTTGTATGTTTATTTTGGTGTGTTTTCATGATAGGTTCTGCCTCAAGATAACCTCGATTACCCACCAAGGGCAGTTCTCTACCCAGTTCCATCGGCAAGCAATTCATTGATCATTCCCGACATAACCCATGTTCTCGCTCGCCTCATTTTACTGCATTAAGACAACGCGATTCAACTGTTGTGTGTCTGCGTAGTTGAACCCACTTCCTTTGCATGACCTGTCATTGCCACAAGAATTCAGATGAAACCCACTAGTATGTGTAGGAGTTGATTGAGCCATGTTTGTGATTCCTACCATGCTATGCTTGCTATGCTTAGAGTTGTGTCAGTCTGCTCATCGGGATGATGAACTGGAGTGAAAGGTTGTGTTGGTTCGAGAGTGTAAGTGTTGAACACGATTTGGTAAAGGTATCGATGAGAGGCCATGTAGGAGTACATGGTGGGTTGTTTCATTGAAGCCAACTTAAGAACCGAGATCTGTGTTTGTGATCCATGAACCAGCTACTACCACACATTGGGATCCTTAATTGACCCTCTCGCTTCTTAACCACCCCTGCTCATAGTCCGGAGTTGCAAGTAGTTTCGGTGTTTGTAGCATGTCAGCCGCACGCAACGCCGACCTTAGGGGTGGGTTGTGTTATGCGGTAGGCACCGTGGCCCTGTGTACCGAAAAGCCCGCTTGGTATCTCGAACCCCGCACACATCGCTCGGGCTGTATGGGAAACCTCGGGCCGACTCCTCATGGATGGAACCGAATAGGCGATAACCTGGACTAGGGACTTGAGTGTTTAGGTAGGCTGTGGCCGACACCCACGCTGGGCTTCCGCTTGAAGGTTGTTGAGTACATGTCGTGGTAAACGCATTTATAAGTGGTGAGAGCGTAGAAGAAGTATACCCCGCAGGTTAAATATGATCTATTCGAATAGCCGTGTCCACGGAGAAGGACTTCGGGTTACCTATATCAGTTCATAGACAAGTAAATGGATACTACTAAAAGCCTCAAGATAAGTGTGAGTATCGTGGATGGCTTCTCGGGATGACGAGAGAGGATCCACGGTGGAGTATTGTGATGGTGAATAGTGGACTCGTAACAATACAAAATGCTTTACAAAGTGTGACATCGAGGATAGCTTAGCCAAGAGTCAAAGCTGGCTTGTCGCAATTAACTCCACCTCCTTCTTGAGAATGTGCATGTATGATAGGATTCTGTAGAAGACTTGCTGAGTACTTTTGTACTCATGTTTGCTTAATCAATATTTTTTCAGAGGACTATACTACCCCTCCGACGGATTCTATGTAGATGTTGACTTCGACGAGTAAGCTAGCCACCTGTGGCGTATCTAAGACTTGTGAAGGGCCATTGTAGATAGAAAGGCTCCAACAAGCTTTTTTCTTTCTAGAGTCTTGCATTGCACTACTTTGCTTCCGCATGTGCTTGTATGATTGTATGACTTGAGTGTTGGGTCATGTGACCCCCACCTGTATGACTGAAGTTATGTATGGCTCCTGAGCCTCTTAAATAAAGTACTTGAGTTGTAGAGTTTTGTTGTGATGCCTTGTTGTATTTACTCATATCGGGCATATTATGCGTATGATTGAAATGCTTGGTATGAGTGGGATCCGACAATCTAGTTGTTTATCCTTGGCAGCCTCTCATATGGGGAAATGTAGTCTCTTGCTTCGAGCGATAGTAGTCCGCTATAGCCCGTTCACCGGAGTCCTGCTAGCCCAGACTACCGCTTGGACACTTGACCGGCCGGCATGTGATTCATTTCTGCCTTATGTCTGTGCTCTTCGGGAAATGTCACGCGTGATACTTGGAGTCCTGCCTAGCTCGCCATGTACTCGGGATACGGAGTCCTCATAGCTCAAAGCTACAGCCCAAGTTCATACGCTGATGACCGACATGCTCTCAGTGTTTCATGTATGCCTGTCCCATAGGTTAGTGCCGCTTTTGGGTTCACGACTAGCCATGCCCGGTTCTTTGTCATGTGGATGCTTAGCGACATCGCTATATACGTGAGCCAAAAGACGCAAACGGTCCTGGCCATGGTAAGGCGACACCTGTGGGGATACCGCGTGCGGAGGCCGCAAAGTGATATGAGGTGTTACCAGCTAGGTTGATGTGACTTGAATCGGGTCCCGACAGCTGCTATATCGTGAAAGGTCGCTGAGGTCCGCTAAGCCAAACTGGTCGGGTTGAGTCTAGAAATGCTTTAGTTATATGTAGGGGAATTGATTGTGGGAGGAACGAAGGCTCTTTTTTACCTTTACCTTATGCCCTCTCGATCCGAGTCATCCTCTTCTCATTCAACGTGGGTTTAGGACTAGGCTCTTCTTCTCTATCGTGTTCACGTGTTACTAATCCGTAGTACCTTATAGGATTGTGGTTACATCCTCGCTCAAGGCTACTAAATTTTAGTATGCTATTACTTGAACCGTAACCTTGATATGATGTTGTTGAGTGGTTTTGCAAATCTGATTTTGAATGTCTCAAATTTGATTTGAGCATTTACAGATGTTATGCGCTTTCAATTTCCCTAGGAATTCTAATGCCTTTGCATTATGGTCTGGAAGCAGATGGCCACCTGCCCCTGTAACTAAGTGGTTCGCCTTGACCCGCTGATTGATGTATGCGGTCACACGGCCATGTTGGTTAGGGTGATGATTGAGGCTGGTTATCGATGGTATCCTCAATATACCGCCGAGGAGCAGTTCAGGATTTCAATCAAAGCCAATATTTATGCACGGTCCGGATTTATCCATCTTATCCCGAGCTACCGAGCCACTTCATCGTTCTTATGGGCTCGAATCACTATTGGAATGTCTCTGCACAAGATGCAGCCTATTCCATGATGACTATTATTCGAGCGAATCTGCTTTGCTGCAACACCGATTTCCGCTACATGCCAAGATCCTCCCCGGGCGATGGCTACCTTCGTGGTTTGTACAGCGATGCCTCCCATGAGGATTCACCTTCGCACTACTACCGAAGTTGTTGGAGGACAAGGACCGTGAGAACCGGCCTCATGTGATGAAGTCAGGATAATGCCCGCCTCCCACCACCGGGCTACTCGACTAGGTTTGCACCTGCCGCAAGCTTGGATGTATGGACATGAGAGATTTGTACCCTGTAAAGGCGAGTCCGGCCGGACTTCATGGAGTGGCGTGAGGTTGAGGCATCACTCCTCCTCGTGGGCCTCGCCTCGCCACCGCTTGTTGGTCCACGGCCACATCCGAGTCCTTATGGTCCATGCACTTCTGTGATTGTCTCGCTCCTGACGATCATGTTCCACTTGTGTCTGGGTGGTGACTTCTATGAGGACTACTATGGAGCTGCCCGAGATAGTAGTAGTATTCTTGTATATACTAGTTGTGTTTCCACCGGCCTCATGGTGACTCGTGGAATAATGACTTAGTGTGTATCATTCCGGAAGTGTAGAAAATAATGTATAGGAGTTGGAATGCTTCCATGAGATGTAACGCCTTTCCTTATAGTTGTACTTCGTCACGCTTGTACTAAAACTATGAATGGTGTAAGGACTGCTGGTATATATATATATGGCGTTTATATTACCATGGCATACGGATGAACATCTTTGCATTCCATACCGCCCATTACCTTCCGTGACTTCCTTGTTAAATTCTGCCATCCTCGTTTAAACCTTTGTTTTGTCTCCTGTGATGGTCAACACTCAAATTCTCCCGCCTGTTCCAGCAGGTGGAGAGGCCAAGGCAGCCGTAATGTGAATCGCCGCAACCGCCATCTTTGGCTGAGGTGATGCCGAAGCGTAACGCAATAAGCGCTAAACTAACCGCTTATTGGAGCGGATTGAACAAAAACACAGCACGCCAGCCAAGAAACGATGGGGTTTCACCAATGACTTCGCCAAAGTTATATCCTCCAAAATTCAAATGTCTGCCGAGCCACTCGACGCCGATGATTGGCTCCGCAGATCCACCACAAGCCGCTGTCCGCCATCGTGGCCGAGGTCGACAAAGTTATCTTTGCCGCCTATCATCCGGAAGGCCCCGGCTACTCGTGGAAAACTATGAGGCTATGCGCGTCCGGGCTGGACAAGTTACAACTTGGGATGAATTCAGCACGCTCCGAAAGCACCATATTCCGTAAGGACTTATGGACCGCAAACGTGAGGAATTCTGCAGCCTCACCCAAGGCAGGTGGACAAAGGATGTCACATACGAATTCGGGAGGTTAGCACGCTATGCTCCCAAGAAGTTTCTACCGATGCTAAGAAGCAAAGCGAGGTTCCTGAAGGGACTTAGCCTCGAGCTACGCCGAGATCTCCGTCTCGCATGAATGTACCTCTTTCTCGAAGCTAGTCAATAAGGCTATCAGCGCCGAGATCAAGCAGACTCGATTTCGAGGCTTCACGCAGCACATCCGTGATTCTCGATCGCCATCCCGCTCTGGGTCCCGTGGCGCCGTGTTTGGGTTCCAAATACGGCTCTACCACCTGTGTACACCCCGAGGCCATCCTTCGAGGCGCCGCCCCAACCAGCCAGATTTCCCACCCAAGACATATGGAGGTCCAATCACTAATGTGGCCCCACTACCAAATGATGATCACTTGCTTCAAATGTGGAGAGACGGGCCACTATATTCGAGAGTGTCCCTGCAACAACCCCAATCAAGTCGAAAGTCACTGGCCGCGAAGCCAGCCGCCAGAAAGGTTCCCTTTATGCTGCCATGCCACCGCCGTGGGCCATGTCAACTATGTCTCCGCCAAGAAACCTATGAGGATCCCAACGCCGCCCCTCGTACGCTTTCTTGTTAATTGCCATCCGCAATCGCTTCTTTTGATACCGGAGCATCTCATTCATTTATTTCGAGAGCTATGCTCGATTGCACAACACCACATTCTGCGACATGCCTACCTCCATGGAAATTAAACTCCTGGTTCTAGATGGCAAACCCTAGAATAAGTCATGGGAATGAAATTCTTGTCGACAGCATTAGTCTTTCTCGCATCTCTAATAGCTCTTAAGTCCCTGGACATAAACATCATCTTGGGTATGGATCGATGTCGCCCCATTATGCTAAGATTGATTGCTCTACTAGAACTGCTCAACTTACCCATCCTTCTAGCAAAACAAAGGAATGTGTTAACCCGAGTGTCTAAGCCGCCAGCTTACTCCTTAAATGCCAACCCTCTTCCGCACTCAAGATATTCCGTAGTCCGTGATTTCCTGGATGTCTTTCGAAGAACTGCCTGTGTTCCACCGACAGGATGTCGAGTTCGTGATAGATCTTATTCCCGAACCGCCCCAATCTCTAGAAGACCTTATAAGATGGCACCCCTAGAACTAGCTCAACTTAAGAAACAACTCGATGAGTCCTTGCAAAAGGGTTTCATCCGCCCTAGTTCATCTCCATGGGCTTGCTCCCCTGCCCTCTCGTCAAGAAGAAGGATGGTACGGATCGGATGGTTGTAGATTACCGACCACATTTGGTCACTATCAAGAACAAGTATCCGCCCCTGTGATCAACGACCAGTATGATCAGCTCACCGATCCTCGGGCCTTTCTCCAAGATGGATTTGAGGTTGGGCTACCATCAAATCAAAATCAGAACGGGACATCCCCAAAACGGCCTTCGCCACTGTTATGGCCAATACCAGTACACCGCTCATGTCCTTCGGATTAACCAATGCTCCACCACTTTCTCCCGTTAATGAACTCGATCTTCATGGAGTATTTGGATAAATTGCCGTCAGGTATACCTCGATGATATACTCATCTACTCCAAGAATGAGGAAGAACATGCCAACATCTAAGGCTGGTATTGATGAAACTTCGAGAGCACCGCCTTTATGCCAAATTCTCTAAATGTGAATTTCGTTACCGTATGCGACCTATCTAGGACATGTAATCTCCCGTAAGGGTATTGTCATTAATCCCGAGCGAAGTTCAAGCTGTCCTGATCGACTCCACCTGAATCGGCCAGGTTCAAGGTTCGAGTTTCTGCTTAGCGAAGCTATTGCCGCCGCTTTTGAGAATTTCTAAAGTTGTTAAACCTCTAACCGAACTCCTCAAGAAAGATAAGAAGTTCGAATGGACGCCACAAGGCGAGATCAGCTTCAGAACCGAAAAGACGCCTCGACATCTGCTTCCTCGTGATTTGTTCCACCAGATTTCTAAGGACTTTATTATTCTATTACGACGCCGCGACAAGGACTAGGTTGCATACTTGTTACGCTCGACAAGCTTATATTCCCACGTGTCGAGGCACGACTTAGAGGCATAACCGCATTGAAAGCAATGTCGCAAGTGAGGTAATCTTCACAAACCCATGTAATAATGAAGGAAAGAGATACATAGTTGGCTTACAAATGCCACTTCACACAAAGACATAAGTTAAACATACATCATTCAGAGTACACCAAGGTCCCACCACGGAACCAAAATAAAAGAAGATACCCCAAATGCTAGCACAAATCCCTAATCGCCCCAACCGGGCACCACTAATGATCATCCGAAACGCATACATAATCCACCACGCTCTCGTCGAACTCCCACTTGAGCTCTGAGGAATCATTCAGACTGCATCGTCTCGACCGCAACTCGTGTTTGAAGTATCTGTGAGTCACGGACTCAGCAATCTCACACCCACGTAGATCAAGACTATTTAAGCTAATAGGAAGGACAAGGAAGTAAATTGAGCTGCAGCAAGTTTACCAGCATATATGGTGGCTATTTCAAAAAGAGAGCGAGGAGAGAAGCAAAAACACCTCAGGAAACTAGTAGTGATCAAGAAGTGATCCTGAACTACTTACGCCGACATAACTCCAACATCGTGGTTCACTTCCCTGACTCCACCGAGAAGGGACCATCACGGTAACACACGCGTTGATGTGTATTTTATTTGAGGTCAACTTTGGGTTATCTACAACCGACATTAACAAATTCCCATCTGCCTCATAACCCATGCACGGCCGAAAGATATTACCCCGCAGGTGTCCCAACTTAGCCCATTATAAGCTCTCACGGTCAACGGCTAAGGATTATTCTTCTACCGAAGACCCGATCAATCTCGAATCCCTTGACTACAAGACATTTCGACAGAATAAAACAAGACCAAAGAAGCCACCGATTGTGCCGACAAACCCGATAGGAGCTGCACATATCTCGCTCGTGGCACATCCGGATGAGACTAGCTACGAGTAAAACCAAGCCTCGAAGTTTCTGCAGGGCCCTGCAAGTAAAGCTTCGCCCAAAGACTCAAGGAGCACCGTCCGGGGTTAAATAAAGATGACCCTCAGCTCGCGAAACCCGGGGAAAAAGGCTTAGGTGGCAACCGGTAAAACCAAAGTTGGGCCTTGCTGGACGAAGTCTTATTCAAAGCGAACCGTCAAGGGGTCCTATAAATCACCCAACCGTAAGGAACGCAAAATCAAGGAACATAACACCGGGATGACGGAAACTAGGTGGCAAGAGTGGAACAAAACACTGCATAAGGCCGAGCCTTCCACCCTTTACCAAGTATATAGATGTGTTAAACATATAGCGATATAAATATTGTGATAACCCCAACAAGTAACATGTTCCAACAAGGAACAACATCTCCATGTTCCAACAAGGAACAAACTTCAGCTTCACTCGCAACTAACAACGCTATAAGAGGGGCTGAGCGAAGCGGTAACATAGCCAATCAACGGTTTGCTAGGAAAGGATGGTTAGAGCTGACATGGCAATATGGGTGGTATGATATAGCAAGTGGTAGGCATCGCAAGATAGGCATAGCAAAAGAGCGAGCAACTAGCATAGCAAAGATAGAAGTGATTTCGAGGGTATGATCATCTTGCTCGCAATGTTCTCGTGAGTTGTCGCAAAGCTTGATCCTCGAAAACGCTCTCAACAGGTTCTCTCCTCGTAGCTGCCTCGCCTCCGCCTACCCAAAGCAACAACAAAACAAGGAACCACAATAAATCACGGCAATGCACAATCAACATGATGCAAAACATGACATGATATGCATGATGGATATGCAATGCTTATAAAGGCCCGAAGGTAAATGAAAGACTAGGCATCATCTTGCCAAACCAAGCATGCCATCGAAAAGATGAGATGATTTCTTAGAAATCGATATAGAGATCACCGGAAACGGATGCACGGGTTGGATATGACGGCAAAACAAGAATGGTGAGAAACCTACTTATAACAACATGATGAACAAACCATGCATGCACAAACTACCCTCATAGCACAAATCAACTAAATATGCACATGGAAGACAAATACATAACCATGATGCAAAAAGACATGATCACAAACTTGCTCAAATGCAGAAACTAATGCCACCACTGAGTTGGTGGGGTTTTTCTACCCCAAAACATATATAATATGTTAGGGTTGGAGAGAAATCATCACAAAAACAATAAGTCAAAAATCTGCCTAAAAAGGAAAAATGATGAAATGGCAATTTCAGATTTGGAAATGTCCAGATTTGGACTTGCCTAAAACAGAAATGGTACAATGCTGAAAAGGAAATGTGGGAAACAGAAGAAAAAATATGCACAAGGGGGGGAGGCGCTGAGGTCGGACAGGTTGCCTCATCATTATAGAGTCGAGGCTAAAATGGAAGTAAAAGGGGAGAAACAGCCCTGTGGGGATTCAACCCGGTCTCCCCGGTGGAACCCCACTCGCTACCATCGGGCTGGTGCTGCAAGGCCACGAGCAGTAGGAAGGGCCTCGGGCTTATTCCACCGGGCTGCAGAGGAGGCGACCGAGGGAAGCGAAAACAGTAAAACAAAGGGGGAGGGGCTACCTGGGTTCGAACCTGTGTCGCCATGCTGGTAGAGCGGGGATCAACCAGCTCGCCACGTTAGGAGGTTCGTAGATCCGGTCGTCACTTAACCAACTAACATGCCCGATCTGAAAATGAGACAACGAACCATTTATCGCGGGCCAAGTAGGCAACGGCGTTAGCACAGGGGGCTCTGGCTTCAACATATTAAAGGCGGAAGACACCACCGAGATGAAGGGACGAACCCGAGAAGATGAACGCGAAACTACGCCACGGAGACACTACTCAAAACTCCAAAAGCTCGAACATGCCGGAGCACGCCGCGGATTAAAGACACGGGCCGGCGCGCCACTCTACCGGAGAACCAGCGACGACAAGAAGGAGCAGAGGAGGATGGGGTATACCTCCTTACCCTAGGACACGAGAACGGCGACGGAGACGGGCCGACGGCGACGAGATCGAAGCTTCAACTCGCCGGATTTCCTGCCGAGAAGAAGACAGAGCAGGGCGCCGCGAACTTTGGCGATCCGCTCAGAGATGACGCCGTGGGACGAGTCGACGCACGAGGAAGCGAGATGGACAAGGGCCGCTGGTCGTGGTGGCCGGGAGCGCTACTGGCGACGAGGCCACGCCGATGCGCCTGAACGAAAGCAAGCGCGATCTTGGTGGAATACTCCGGCGGCGGCGGCGAGAGGGAGAGGGGAACCCTAGCCGGTCTCGGTCCGATGAGGAGAGGGATAAGAGGGGGCTAGGTGGCGAGGATTTGAGCCAGGTTTCCGGAGCTCTGGGTCCCCATGGCGCTGCGCAGAGGAGAGGGAAAGGTGGGTGAGAAGCAACGGGCGGTCGCAGCAAGTGGGCCGCGCCGCCAATGGGCGGAATCTAATGGGTAGACGCGAGCGTGGTGCGCTAAGGCAGTGGAGAAGGGAACGAGTTGGCTGGGCGCTGCCTTCCCACTGGGTCAAGGGTTATGGAAGTCGGGCTGCTGAGTGGCCGAGGCCCAGTGGGGAGGTGGAGCTGGGTGGGCAAGTGCCGTCGCTGCCTCCTCTCTCTTCTTTTCCTTTTTAAAAATAAGAAGGAAGAGAAAAGAAAGGTATGTGGAGGAATTAAATGATTTAGAGTGAAAGGAAAAATATCCCCACACTCCTCGAATTATCCACAATTTAAATAAATTGAAATGGACATTTTTAAAGGTAGAAAAATAATGCAAGTTTGGAAATATTTCAAACTTGTGCCATTTTTGAACCTAACCATAACAACTTCAAATGAGGGGATTTTAGGGCAGAGAGGTTTAGTGCAACAAGCAAGATTATTAGGGAGAAGATGAACATGAATTGAAGGAGGGAATTATATGGCATTTGAAAGAGAAAGAAGTAGAGGGAAGGAGGGGATGGTAATGCAAGTGAGGATGGCATAAGCAACCACATGACATGCAAGGAAAACCACAACCATATGACACATGTAAGAGAACACCACAATCACATGACAAGAAGGGAAAATGCAAGATGACAAGAGGCACAAATGCAATATGGCAAAAGAGCAAACAAAGAAAACCCAACATAACCAAACCAAAGAGGCCAAGCATGACAAGAACCCACAAGAATTGGATGAGGTCAAATTGATATATTGCCCAAAAAGGAAGTTTACATCCGTGGTGTTACAACACTCCACCACTACAAGAGGATCTCGTCCGAGATCTAGGACTGAAAGAACTCCTGATACTCGTAATCGGAGGTGATCCTCACGCCCCGTAGCTTCTCTTTAATGGTGTGACCACTTCACTTTCAGGAATTTGATTGACTTGTTGCGTAGTCTTGGCGCTTTGGCTTTCTTCAAGAATAGCAACGGGTGCTCATGATAAGAGAGATCTTCTTGAAGGTCAATCTCTTCAAGTTGATAGTGCTGCTCAGGAGTCTTTGAAGCACTTAAGAAGCTCGTGGACACGTGAAACACATCGCATCGCTGGTAAAGTTGGATGGAAGCTCGTTGATAGGCTTAGATCTTCTTTTCCCAATGATCTTGAAAGGACCCACGTATCTAGGGCAAGCTTCCCTTGATACCGGGTTGACGAAAGCCTTTCATTGAGAGACGCTGAGGTAGACATGGTCTCCGATTTCAAAAGCCACATCACGGTGCTTATCATCATAATAGCTTCTTTCCTGCCGATTGGCGCTGCTTTGAGATTCTCACGAATGACCTTGCACATTTCTTTCTCCGCTTCGTGGATCAAGTCATTGCCAAGAAGTTACGCTCACCTGCTCTCGCATCAATTGAGAGGAGTACGCACTTTCTCGCCATAGAGAATTTTAATGGGGCCTTTCGTCTTAACTCGCTGGAAGTCGTTGTTGTAAGAGAACTCGCATATGGAAGACAATCTTCCCACTTCATACCGAAGAAATGACACAAGCCCTGAGCATATCTTCAAGAATTTGATTAACTCGCCGACTTGGCCACACTAGTTTGAGGATGGAAAGCTGTGCTGAAACGAATGTTGGTTCCTATGGCCTTCAAAAGAATCCTTAACTTGGAGGTAAAGATGCTGCCACGGTCTCAAGAGATCACTTGTGGAATGCCGCAAGGAGACAATCCTCGAGGTGTATAGCTCTGCCAACTCGAGCTGCAGTGATGGATTCTTTTGATAGGAAGAAAATGAGCCACTTTAGTAAGCTTGTCAATGACAACAAAGATAGCATCATTTCCACGCTTGGACTTTTGGAAAGCCGTAATTCACATTTGGAGAACTTAGCATAGAATTGGTACTCGAAGCTTGTCTAGCACCAATCGCAAATGTTTGGCATGATCCTTCTTATTCTTGGAGAAGACCAAAATATCATCAAGATAGACCAAGACAAATTCATTTGTAAGGATTGAAGATGAAATTCATCATCCGAGAGAAAGTTGGAGGAGCATTGACGGCCGAAGACATGACAAGATATTCATAAGAACCAAAGCTTGTTCTAATGTCGCCTTGGGAATATCTTGTTCACGAATGCGAATCTGATGATACCCCATACGGGTCAAGCTTAGAGAACACCGTAGCACCTTTGAGTTGCTCGAAAAGCTCATTGATGTTGGGAAGTGGATACTTGTTCTTGATTGTCTTCTTATTCAATGGACGGTAATCGACGAAAGTCGGTCCGCGCCATCCTTCTTCCGACAAAAAGAACACCACAACCCCAAGGAGATGAACTCGGTCCGATCAAACCCAGACGCCTTGTTCATCGAGCTGCTTCTTCAATTCCTCAGCTCATCAGTCCAAGCTTGTATGGACGCTGCAAACGGGTTCAAAGGTGTGCTCAAGATCGATAACTAACTCAACTGGCCGGCGAGGAGGCATACCCGAAGCTCTTCCGAAAGACGCCTTGGTACTCACAAACGATCGAATCTGAGAGATGGCATTCAATTCGCCTTCTCATTGAGAGAAAACAAACGAATGGTTTCATCACGAGAGGCATAGATGATCACATCATTAGAAGAGTGAGTCAATTGAATTTCCCGCAGCACAATCAATCTGAAGCTTTGTGCCGAGAAAGCCACCATTCCGAGAATAAGATCAATATCCGAGTCACCGAGAACAATTGGTTTAGCCAGAAATCTATAATCACCCATCTTGATACCGATATTCGAACCATCATGCTAGAGCTCAAACGCTTAGCCGGAGAAATAACTTGCATAGCTTTAGATAATTCCTCCAGATCAAAATTGTGCTTCATGCAAAAGGATATGACATGAAAGAATGCGATGCACCAAAGATCAAATAAGACTTTTGCAGAATATCATTAATCGGAAGATTACCCAATATCACATCAAGACTCTCTGCTTGAGCTGCATTCACCATATTGACCTTGGCATACTTTGGATTGTGCTTGACCACCGCATTGCCGGAAGATTTCATCGAGGAGGAGGCGAAGACGCCTGGTTGAAGCACTTGTTCAAGATAGTGACCCTTCTCGCCGACACTTGTTGCAAGTGACCTCGTAAAGCGGACGGTGGTAAGGAGCACTTGACCTTGGAGCTTGAGAATTAGACTTGTTCTGATAGCTTGGGTGGGTGGGAAGATCCACGCCCACCGAGTTCTTCTACCTGTAAGGCCGATTTAACGGAGGAGGGGGCAGATAAAACTTCGCTGCTTGGCTGCCACTTGAGAGGACGAGGAGGACTGAATCGCATCCCTGATTCTCTTCTTAGAAGCCTCGATTTGAGCTGTGCCGCTTCTGCTTGAGTGCCATGTTGTAGAAATCATCATACTTATCCGCTCAAACAAAGACAAGAGGTAATTGCAGATCCTCTCGCACGCACCGAATCGGTAGATCATACTCCTTTCATCGTGTACATCTTGCTTAGCAAAACGAGCGAAGCTCGAACTGGATATTGTATTGATAGATGACAAGGTGCCTTGCTTGAGATTGCGGAACTCCTCACGCTTGCTCTCAACAACACTCTTCGAATGTGATGAGCTCGAAATCACGGCGAACTCATCCTGTAATGACACGGCCTCCTCCGAATCTTTGTATTGTCGAACCACTCAAAGCAGCTTGATCTTTGAGTTGAAACGATGCAAACTTGACAAAGTCCTCGTGTCCGACATTGCTACAACCAAAGTGCTTGCAGATGTCCACTAACCAATCGTCATTCTCTCGGGCCTCGTATACGTAAACCAAAGACTTCGCCGATTAGCGAGGAACCGATCGAGAGTAGCAAAGTGTGGCTGATTGTTGCCTTGACCTTGATTGCCTTGATTGCCTTGATTGCCTTGCCTCTCAGCACGTTTCTGCAAGAGCTGCAAAATCATCTCGAGCATTGGCATTGGTGGCTGCCATGATAGCTTGCCGTGCCTCCGACGGCGGAGGTGGAGGTGGAGGTGGAGGATTCGATCGATCCCCATCATTGCGATCCGGATTCGTACGCTGCTGGGAGCCATCCTCAAGAGGGTGACATCCGTTAGTCCTTTGATAGACAAATAGATAAGTAGAATCAACGGATAGAAATTGCAACATATAGTCTTCACAATAAACATTCGAACAAGAATGAACGAATGAATTCCAAAGTTAATCATCACACATCCATTAAAGTGAGAAGCCACTTATAAAAAGATATGGAAACAACATCTGTCTGAGAAACAATTCGAATATCACAACTGCAAACAAAAAAAGGTTGGCTTCTAGAATGAGCCGAACAAACACATGATAGAGATTTCGCCAGTGTTCAGTGGTAGGGCCCACACGGACACGACGATAGCGGACGTCATTAATGACTAACAAGACGCCCCCGAATCAGCATAGCCAAGGATTCTTTAAGACGCCTCACATGACCATCAGAATCGACCGTGAATGGGCGGACCACTAGACGCTGAACCCCAATCTCAAATCATACATCCGCCGGAAAGAATATCCTGTAAGCTACTAGAATTCCACCTATAAACTCCCAAACTTTCGGTTATGCAATCTGGTGTTGGGGACAGGGACACAAAATATATCACCCAAACTAGCAATACCTAGATCCAAAGATCCATCCGTCAACACATAACCAAGAAATCCTCGGAAATCGTGGTACCTTAACCTTCAAAACATCCGTTATGCAAGTCATGGCAATACTCCCGCACTCGCCATGTGGCAAGATCGGGCTATCAGGTTATCTCACCAACAACCGCACAAAAGAGATTTCGATGTCGGCAAAACTCGTATTCCAGAATCGCAACGATAAAATTGTGACGACAACACCTCTGAGCTCAACTCCCCGGACACCGCCACAACCCCTAAATGTCGAGGCACCAAGAACAATGTTCGCCACAAAACCATCGGAACGATTCCAAGATACCCACGTGATCCTAAAAAAATTTAGTGAAATTTGAGAAGAGAAGAGTCAAAACTCTACGCCGAGACCTCACAGAGCGATGAAGGACCGAGGAGTAAAAAGAATCCTACTCGATATATATAATCCTAAGACTCAAAACATTTTTCCATACTAGACTCAACAACGCCAAGAAACAATCTAGTAGGGGCTCCTAAGTCGGGAAGGCTCGATACTAACTTGAAATACCTGCGCGCTATATATCTCCCACGTGTCGAGGCACGACTTAGAGGCATAACCGCATTGAAAGCAATGTCGCAAGTGAGGTAATCTTCACACAACCCATGTAATAATGAAGGAAAGAGATAGTTGGCTT